>APFE030327553.1:31497-76933 GCA_000404065.3 Pinus taeda | reverse complement strand
ATAATATTTTGAGAATTTCAAATTTTAAATGCATTAAAAATTCGACGGATGAGATTAAGAGATATCTTGATCCTCATCGACGGTCGAGATCGTTTGACGTGGATCGCTCAAACTAGTCGTTGGGAATTTTTTCTTTAAATAGGGTGCTAGGGGTTATTTGAGATCATATTGGATCTGAGTTTTTGCTGAAGAAGCTCTTTTGTAAATATTTTCTGGTGCTAATAAAGGAAGACTTTGGGGTCAAAAGCTTGCTGGTGTTACTCTCTTGAAGTGCTGTGAGCTATTTTGTTTTCTGCACATTTTAATTTTCAGCTATTAATAACAGCTTAATGAAGAGTATTGTTGAGCATAGGTATCTTGTTCACATGCTAGGGTTTGAATGGTATTAGGGTTTTTGAAGTAATGGCAGGTACCTCTATTGCATTGGAGATCTAGTACTATTTGTTCTCTCTTTATTGATGGTTAAAGTGAGTTGTGCAGGAATATCTTGAAGAAGATCAATGGGCGTTAGGGGAAGTTCTCGGCTGAACCAGCCAACTCCCGCAAGCACTTTTTGCAGAGCCCAACTAGTTTTGATCCTGGGTTAATCATTTAGTTTGTTTAATTATTTGCATGAGAGATTTCTAAAGCATTTTCATTTAGCAAATCTGAAGTTTTCTGAAAATATTTTGATATAACTGACAAATCTGGCTTTGTAGAGCCATAATTTTGAAATTTTGTTCCAGTTTGTAGGGTTTCCTTGCATTTTCTTTCCAGATTTTTGGCGTTTTCCATTTGCAGGTTACAGGTGCTGATGACTGAAAAGTTTTTGGGGTTTTCAACACGCAGCAAGAAAATGCTTCAGATTTTGTGGTGTTCCCTTAGTGCTGTACAGGCCTCCAATCTGCATTTCCTAACTATTACATACAACCTCCACCTGCATTCAAATTTCATGCTGTCCGTCCATCTCTTCTCCTTCGCTTTTCCAAAACCCATTCCCGCTACCCACCACATCCTATCTGCTTCCAAAAAAAAAAAAAAAGAAATAAAAAAAATCGTGGCTATCTCGCACAGCATTAAACGCTGTCATCCCTCACCCCTCACACTGTTCCATCGAACCCTTTGCTACCCAACCTGCCTTTTTCGCTTCAACCTGCACACATCACGCACAACAAACTCACTTTAAATTTTCTGATCTGCCCTTCAGCTGCTCGTTGACCTCAATTTGTGCATGCGTTTCATTTCAAGCGACACCAAGCTGTAGAGAGAACGCATTTCTTGGGGCCAGGTTTTATATTTGGGTGGTATTACTGCGTTGAAACAGTTGAACTGTGCTCACCCATCTGCCTGAAATTTTCAGACCCGCGTTGCTGTATCCTTATTCACCATGGCCGCTGTCCCGCTGAATGAAGTTGTGAACCTATGAATGTTATCAGTCCGCCGTCAAACTCCATAGCCCGCACGCGAGCCTGCAACCACATAACAAACTCGAATTTTGGTTTTGATATGAGACGTAAATTTCACTTGGCGTTAGCGTCATTTTATAGCGTAGGTCCTTTTTTTAGTTTGATAATTCTATAGCGTAGATTTAGATATAACAAAAAAAATTAAAATCGTTTTTTTTTTTTATTTTTAGATTTGTTTTTTAGTTTTAGTTCGTATGATATGTATGCGTTATTTCTTTTTTTAAAATTCGTTTAGGTTTAGTTTAGGATTAAAATCGTTTTTTTTTTTTTTTTTTTTTTTTTGGGATTCATTGGAATATAGTTAGTTTTTTTTTTTAGTTTTAGTTTGTCATGTACATGCGTTATTTCTTAGATGTTTAGATTTTTTTTTTAGTTTGATTTTAAAAAATTCATAAAAAGAAAATCTTTACGGTTTTAGGCTTAAGTGTTTTAGATTTAATTTTGGATTTTTTTAGTTTCTAGTTTAAAGATAAGATTAGATCTTTTTTTCTTTTCTTAGTGTTTGTTTAAAAAATTAATATTAAAAAATTAAAATATAATATAAAAAATAAAAAATCATCAAAAATATAAAATAAAAAAGGACATAATTTTTTTTTTAGGTTTTAGATTAAACTTTAAATTTTCTTTTAGCTTAGATTTTGCTTTAAAATTTTGTCGGAAAAGCATAAAAACATCGTGGAAATACTTTTGCCAGTTGAAGTCTTAGCCTGGGAATCTCATCATGTTCTATCTTTCTTGCTGAGGCAAAAATTTTGATGTGGGATTAATGTTTATCTTTGATGTGATTTGGCATGCTTGAATATAATATTTGGTTAATGTGCAAGTTTACACGGTTGTATCTGTCAAAGCTATTAATTAAAATTTGCCAAATCATTGTTAAAAGCATTGTGAATTTACTGGATATCTTGCATTTTTCGAAGTTATTTGATGATAAATGATCACTGTGCACAATTTACTTTTCTGCAACATCTGTTAAGTGATCGTTTTGACATCAAACCCATAAGGCACTGGTCCATCAAATTAGACAAATCCATTTAGCGCTTTTCTCTTTCGTGCCTCCCAAACCAACTGGTTCGCAGTTGGTCATCCTTTTCCTTTCAGGGTCTACCCCCCTTAGCTGTGGGAGACAGGCTTAAACGGAGAGATCGGGGATCAGAGTGACAACCCCCGGTCTGAGCGTTGTCGTGACAATCTGTGCGACAACATTTTTTGGCGTCGTTGCCGGGGATAGAGTTTTTCTGGCCCTGGCGTTTCAACGACATTCATCTTCTCATCTCTCATCATTCTTTCATCTTTCTCATCTCTCATTTGAGCTTGCAGATTCAACATTTTTGGCGTCTCTTGATCTTTTCATCACCTTACCTTTCGTCATATCGGCAACTTCTTTTCAGCTTGTTTCTTGTTTGGGTGGCGACTCCATTTGCTTATTTTTCCCAGACAAGAAGCCTCCCTCATATCTGCTTGATTGGTTGTTTTTTGGATCCTAGAATTAGATTCATTGTTCAAGTGGCGACTCCACTTCCTTCATCGATTGATTTTCTTGAGCAAAGATCTCGTTCTATCATCCATTTGGTCCCTTGTTATTCATCATGGATTATTCGTTTAAACCATGTCATTTTGATGACCTCCATGATATTCCGGAAGTGGCCATCTCTAAATTACCTTTGTTCTCAAGTGGTGATGCAATCGCTGTAAAAATGCATCTAGGCTTGTTCACTCGCATAATGATCATATATTGTAGACCCCCTCAGTATAATCATGAGATGTCAAAATGCGTCTTTTTGTCTTTTCCTTAGAGGGTGATGCTTTGAATTGGTTTTAATAAGTGTCCTGAAGATTCTTTCACTTCTTTACAAGACATTGTCAATGCTTTTAAAGATAGATATGGTTATCCAGATAGCCTGCCTTGTGCCCCTAAAGTTGTGCAACAGAATGAAAGTAATCTTATAAAAGGTCCAGCTGTCGGTGAAAGATTCCGAGACAATTCTTCATATCAGAATGTGCCATCCACTTGTGCCATTATAGATCAAGTTCATGATAATGGAAAAGCAGGGACAAATGACAATGAAAAGGAAGATCAAAAGCAAATTATACAAGAACTAATGTTACTGGTAAAAAATATGGAGATCAATCAAACTAATTACGTCAATGATGTGAGAACTTTATGCACTCACCTGGAAAAACATAATAGAGAGATGGAGATCATGCAAAATCAACATGCTAAGGAAATTGAGGCCATGAAGATTAATCATGACACAGAAATTAGTTTTATGCAAAGCAGGTTATTAGGTTTAGAGGAAAATATGACGACCATGAAAGCTAATCATGATAGGAAAATTAACTCTATGCAAAACAAGTTATTAACTATGGATGAAGAAATGACTATCATGACATTTGATCATAATAATCAATTGGCTACCATGCAAGCAAATCATAAGGAAGAGATAAACTCTATGCAGCATTGTTTGATGATCATAAAGGAAAAAGACGATAAAGTAATAAAAGATATGGAAGCTAATCAGATATGTCTTCAGAAAAAGTTATTGACCATGGAAGAAGATCATACCAGGAAAATTAGTGCTATAAAAGTTGAACACTCTAGCCAGATAAATCAGGAGCCTTCTCATTTGCTGCACATATTTTTCTATCTTTATTATATGAGGAGGTCATGCTCGATTGATAAGGGTTAATTGAAAGGTGATCCAGATAAACTTAAAAACGTAATAAGATCAGATGCGATGAGAAGACATGTCCAAATATCTCACATATTTCATCTAGACTTTGATACAAGTTCATATCTCGTATCCCAGCCTGTCTCACAAGAAAAGCGCAGAGAATTAAGAATGAGAAGAAGATTTGATGCATCAGACGGCCGCGAGCAGCTTGATTTTCGGATAGGAAAAAGTCCTACCATATGTAAAATTGGACATGGCACATCCGACAAGCAGTCGACAGATTTGCCTGAAATCAGGCAAATGCTCAGTATACACTATATTGAACACATCTGATGCCATGGGGCATCCCCTGTATTTCTAACCTTACTCCTTGTCATTTTCAGCATTTCGTTTTCTTTTTTAGGATTAGATTTACTTTTCATGTTATTAGATAGTTGATAAATAAAGAGCTTCTATCTTTCATGTGCTTAAATGTTATATGATGATTTTTGAATGGACACTACTTATGTTTTGTCAGGTATTGCATGGGTGCAGATTCTGGATTCTCACATTCCTACAGTGCAGCAACGTGTCCCCAAGTAGAGCTAGATGTTGACCGCTGCATGTCAACTACCATAGCAGTATACCCCCTTTTTCTTCGCAAAAAGGGACAACGCTAGATCGAGATGTTCGTGCCATTCGATAGTCATCGTCATTCTCCTGATCTTATTAAGTTGTAAACCCAGTCTGCATTTTGATGTAAATAATCTTAGCAGAGCTGAGTCATGTATGTAAATTGCCTAGGTGGACCTAATTTTCTAGTGATAATCTGCACTCCGGAAGGTTTTTCGTCTCACCGATCCATGATTGGCAAAGTTTTCCTTCAACCTAACCCCAAAGCCGGAGTGAATTTTGTCATCAGAGTCTTAGGAGAATCCTAGTGTGTTAATTTGCTAGATAATGTTTGGTCGCAGTACTGGGTGGTCTGTGAGGGTCTATGTCAAAGGGCTGGGCTTTTCCCCCCTTGAAGATGTAAAAATTGTAAAAGTCATGATGTAAAGTATCTTGAGGGTTAGGAAATGTTTTAATCCCCTCATGGGTCTCAGTCCTAGGTCCTAGGGAAATTTTTCCAAAGGCTGATTTTGAGGATCCATAAAAAAAATAAAAATAAATAAAAATAAAAAAAATAAAAAAAATAAAATTAAAAAAGTTAAAAAATAAAAATTAAAATAAAATAAAAACTTAAAAAAATTAATAAAATAATAATATTTTGAGATTTTCAAATTTTTAATACATTAAAAAATTCGACGGATGAGATTAAGAGATATCTTAATCCTCATCGGCGGTCGAGATCGTTTTGACGTGGATCGCTCAAACTAGCCGTTGGGAATTTTTCCTTTAAATAGGGTGCTAGGGGTCATTTGAGATCATATTGGATCTGAGTTTTGGCTGAAGAAGCTCTCTTGTAAATATTTTTTGGTGCTAATAAAGAAGACTTTGGGGTCAAATGCTTGCTAGTGTTACTCTCTTAAAGTGCTGTGAGCCATTTCATTTCTGCATATTTTATTTTTCAGCCGTTAATAACAGCTTAATGAAGAGTATTGTTGAGCATAGGTATCTTGTTCACATGCCAGGGTTTGAATGGTATTAGGGTTTCTGAAGTAATGGCAGGTATCTCTATTGCATTGGAGATCTAATACTATTTGTTCTCTCTTTATTGATGGTTAAAGTGAGCTGTGCAGGAATATCTTGTTGAAGAAGATCAGTGGGCGTTAGGGGAAGTTCTCGGCTGAACCAGCCAACTCCCGCAAGCACTTTTTGCAGAGCCCAGCTAGTTTTGATATAACTGACAAATCTGGCTTTCTAGAGCCATAATTTTGAAATTTTGTTCCAGTTTGTAGGGTTTCCTTGCATTTTCTTTGCAGATTTTTGGGGTTTTCCATTTGCAGGTTATAGGTGCTGATGACTGAAAAGTTTTTGGGGTTTTCAACACGCAGCAAGAAAACGCTTCAGATTTTGTGGTGTTCCCTCAGTGCTGTACAGGCCTCCAATCTACATTTCCTAACTATTACATACAGCCTCCACCTGCATTCAAATTTCACGTTGTCCGTCCATATCTTCTCCTTCGCTTTTCCAGAACCCATTCCCGCTGCCCACCACATCCTATCTGCTGCCAAAAAAAAAAAAAATCGTGGCTATCTCGCACAGCGTTCAACACTGTCATCCCTCACCCCTCACACTGTTCCATCGAACCCTTTGCTACCCAACCTACCTTTTTCGCTTCAACCTGCACACATCACACACAGCAAACTCACTTTAAATTTGTTGATCTGCCCTTCAGCTGCTCGTTAACCTCAATTTGTGCATGCGTTTCATTTCAAGCGATACCAAGCTGTAGAGAGAACGCATTTCTTGGGGCCAAGTTTTATATTTGGGTGGTATTACTGCGTTGAAACAATTAAACCGTGCTCACCCATCCGCCTGAAATTTTCAGACCCGTGCTGCTATATCCTTATTCACCATGGCCGCTGTCCCGCTGAATGAAGCTGTGAACCTATGAACGTTATCAGTCCGCCGTCAAACTCCATAGCCCGCATGCGAGCCTGCAAACACATAACAAACTCGAATTTTGGTTTTGATATGAGTTGTAAATTTCACTTGGCGTTAGCGTCATTTTATAGCGTAGGTCCTTTTTTAGTTTGATAATTCTATAGCGTAGATTTAGATATAACAAAAAAAATTAAAATCGTTTTTTTTTATTTTTAGATTTTGTTTTTTAGTTTTAGTTCGTATGATATGTATGCGTTATTTCTTTTTTTTAAATTCATTTAGGTTTAGTTTAGGATTAAAATCGTTTTATTTTTTATTTTTTTGGGGATTCATTGTGATATAGTTACGTATTATATTTTTTTTTAGTTTAGTTTTTCAATGTACATGCGTTATTTCTAGGATCGTTTAGATTTAATTTTTTTTTTTTTTGAGTTTGATTTTAAAAAATTCATAAGAAAAAAAATAAAAAGAAAAAAATCTTTAGGGTTTTAGGCTTAGTGTTTTAGATTTTAATTTTGATTTTTTAGTTTTAGTTTAAAAGATTAGATTAGATCTTTTTTCTTTTTCTTAAGTTTTGTTTTGTTTAAAAAAATTAAAATTTAAAAAAAAATATAAAAAAATAAAATAAAAAAATCATAAAAATATAAAATAAAAAAGGACAATAATTTTTTTTTTTTAGGTTTTAGATTAAACTTTTAAATTTTCTTTTAGTTTACATTTTTGCTTTAAAATTTTGTCGGAAAAGCATAAAAACATCGTGGAAATACTTTTGCCAGTTGAAGTCTTAGCCTGGGAATCTCATCATGTTCTATCTTTCTTACTGAGGCAAAAATTTTGATGTGGGATTAATGTTTATATTTTATGTGATTTGGCATGCTTGAATATAATATTTGGTTAATGTGCAAGTTTACACGGTTGTATCTTTCAAAGCTATTAATTAAAATTTGCCAGATCATTGTTAAAAGCATTGTGAATTTACTGGATATCTTGCACTTTTCGAAGTTATTTGATGATAAATGATTACTGTGCACAATTTACTTTTCTGCAACATCTGTTAAGTGATCGTTTTGACATCAAACCCATAAGGCACTGGTCCATCAAATTAGACAAATCCATTTAGTGCTTTTCTCTTTCGTGTCTCCCAAACCAACTGGTTCGCAGTTGGTCATCCTTTTCCTTTTAGGGTCTACCCCACTTAGCCATGGGAGACAGGCTTAAACGGAGAGATCGGGGATCAGAGTGACAGCCCCCGGTCTGAGCGTTGTCGTGACAATCTGTGCGACAACAAGAGTGATTTGGATTCATGGTTCTTATGATGAAATGGTGCACTTGGTATTGAGCAAGTACCTTACTTCTTAGACATGACGAATTTCTTGATTCTATAAAGCTACTTAGAAATATTGATTTTTGATATATTGATATACATTGATATATATATATATATATATATATAAATGGTAGCTTGATACTATTGATAATGCTTGTGATAAGCATGATAACCATGATGATAGAAGTGTAACAATGAGATTGATATTCACGATCTTCTTGTTGACCATGGTTAGGTTTTGATGAGTTTAGTAATTATGACATATGGTAAAATTGAATGCCTTGACTTGATGAAAGTACTATTGTGTTCATGATCCTTGAAGTATGATGTTACGCCTGTCTGCTGCCCTAATCATACGACTCTAAATTTTGATGAAAGTTTGATGCCATTTTCATATAGGATGATGAAGTAGTTGATGCTAAAATGGATATATGTTTTAGAACCTGATATAGTTCAATTCCATCATCTAACAGTTCTGTTGATGCATGGCAATATTACAGACAGGTTGATGACTTGAATATTAATGGATGAAGGGGCTGCTCATTACAAGGGAGAAACTCTCCATAAGATCCTATATCATTTGCATTATATGTATAGAAGATTATTTATTGTTGAAGTAAGATTTATGGACATGAATAGACAAATATTTGATATTGTTGGTCTACAGCAAAGTTCTGGTCTAAGAAGAAAGAATTTTCCTTACTCTAAGCCTCAACCGCATGGAAGCAAGCCTAAGAGTGCGACTGTAGCCTCTCAATTGTACGGAAGAGGGCCTATGGGTGCGGTTATGCTTGTAGGACACAAAAGTGAAAAGTTTTGTGCATGAAATCAAAAGTTCATCTGAAGAATTTCAGTCCTACAGAGATGGAGTAGACAAAATAAGATTCTATGAATAAGGAAGTTTGAATGTTTGACTTACTATAATATGAATGTGCTGACTAAACTTGTGTTTGCAGGGGACCAGAATATGCATATCAATATCCCACTAGGATTTAACCATTGAGGCTTTTGTATGACAATATTTGATAACAGTTGCAAGTGTTTGACTAGATTTGGCTAATTGATATAGATAAGAAGTGTTTGGAGTTTTGATATGATGTTTGATAATGATTTATAACTTTGACTGGATTTTGAGATATGCTTTGAGCTATAGATCTCTGTTAATATTAGCAACTAGGGCCAAACTCCATGTGGGTCTTCTTATTCATGGTAGCTGATATTGTTCTTGGATTCCTCTCGTCGAGAGGTATAGGATTGATCTAAAGATCATCGATTCCGACATGTATTCATGGAGATATGAATTTATTGTGTTATGTGACAATTCGTCAACATCGGCTAGCAACCAAATTGTCCCACTTGTCCTCAATGTTTTACTATAAATAGAGGTGGCCTTCAAATCATTTTGACACACATGCTTGTGATCTTTCTTCATTTCTATTTTGGGTTTTGATGAAGGAGATATCTAGAGGGAGTGCCTTTGGCTCTACGCTGCCTTAATGGAGAAGCTCTAACGCTTCCCTAATGAAGAAGCCCTAACGCTGCCCTAGCATTCATGAAAGAAAGACCTCAACGTACTCATGGAGGAGTCTTACAAGTCGCCATGAAAGAAGTCTAATATGCTGGCCTAATGATGCTCGAATCTGCAATAAAGGGAAGTCTAATACACAGTCTCTTAACGCTTCCATAGAGAGACCTAACCACAGTCAATGAAGCCAGCCCTTGGACACAGTCATTGAGGATGAAAGAAAGGCACATATGCTGTTCTAAAGGAGGCTCCTGCGCATTCCTAGGAGAGGTCTTCTATCCGCAATCTTTAAAGAGAATAGGCCGCAATTTAAGGAGGGTTTTTTTATGCCCTAACCGCGGTCAGTACAAGCCCTAGCCAGAGTCATAGAGTTGGCTCTCAAACGTTGTCTAATTCCGTAGAGAAAGGAGGTTTCAAATGCAGCCTTAATACGTTGTTTAAAGGAATCCTTAATACGTTGTTAAGAGAAGCTCCAATACGTTGTTAAGTGCAGCACTTATTCACACAAGAGCCAGGACATCTAGCCATTGTCAAGTAAGCTTAAACGTTGTCCAGAAGTGACCTCTCCATAGCTTGTAAGGTTCTGTCTCATAGCTAGAAGAAGGCCCTATCATTATAGTCATCAGGGAGAGGCCTCAAGACGTTAAGGAGACCTAAATGCAGCCAAAATCGCTGTAGGTGACAACATAGTATCAAGGTCATGAATAGCCATGAATTCATGATTTGACTAGGCCTGTTGGAAGATTCTATAAGCTACAACTAGCTGCTTTGCTAGGATGCAAGCCATAGCAAGCAACTAAGGTTGTTCCATGGGAGTATTGCAGTATGCATTAAGTATGAGTGGCATCGTGGATTAGGAGGGACTCTCCTAGGTGGTTTGCAACCCTTGAAGGGCTTAGTTATCTAACAGCGATGTAGCATGATGGATGCCACATGATGAGATGCAGCATGATGGATGTAGCATAATCAGCTGCAACATGATGAGATGCAGCACGGTGATAGATGCATCATGGTGATGGAATCACTTTGGAATAATGTTTTCCTTCACCTGAGTTCAAAACTGCAATCCATGTCCTCAGATCTGCAACCTCTTTATGTCATCTTCATGGTGAATATCTCTGCTCTTATTTTGACAAGTCAAAGTGTTAACTTCTGATGTATATGTATTATTTCTCTCTGTCGAACTATTGAAGAATATAAGAAGAATTGATCAAGGGTTCCTCACATTGGGGTTTGTCCCTGGCTGGCACCACATCTTGTGTCCTCTTGTCTTGGCTTGTTTTTTGCAAATTATGTTTATGTTCTATCTGCACTTTACTATCACGCTGATGTGATTGCTAATTTGAATATTGTCATAGGGCTAATATGAAAAATTGAAGTAAATAGTGCTAAGCATAGAACATACCTAAAATTAACAATCACTGTGATAGCAAATTTGGGATTTGACCTGATGACTAATGATTTGATTTGACGACTGATGATTTGCCTTGATAACAATGCTATATGGGCATAGTGACTTTCAATGACTTATATTGGTATTCAATAGATATTTTGTGTTGACATCATTAACTCTAACACATTGGTTGAAGTATAAACAATTGTGATTCAGTATGCAACAATCTAATGATGAATGGATGAAACTTGCATGACTCATTCTTGGTATACGCATGAAACTTATATGACTTCTCCCTAATGTATCCATTTATATTTAGTAGCAGAAATGATTCATGCTATGATCATGAGGATGGCTTGATAAAGTTTGATTGGATAGTACTTCGTAAATGAAAAGATGTTGTAATTTGATATTTGGATATACGCTGTACGTGTAACTTGGTCCAAGGAATTTGTTACAGTGATATAGATGAGTTTGATATTAGTTTTGCTATGGCATCTAAACTTTGATAAGCTATCCTAGTTGATTTGATTGCATAATATTGATTTATGTAAGGTTGAGCATATTGGTTTGGTAAAGTGTTATGTTTGCAGAAAGCATTTTATGAAGCAAGCACCCTGAGCCTGATATGTCTGCATTGACAATTATCTGGTGAAGCCAGGATGATGTGTCGATCCAAACCTCTACTTCAAAAGTGGTCCAAGGTATGACTTTGATTTTGGTTTTTATATACTGATGGTTTATTCTTGACAGGTAATGAGCCTCTGATGATCAAAGGAAGAGGGAGTTGGCCTATGAAGTTTGAGATGATGAATCACGGCATGATGAATTACTTTCTGAAGTATGGAAAAGAAAATCTATATCGTGAAGCTATTGAAGAATTTTTGGAAAGTGGGAATGCAAATCCTTGGACACTCCGATGAAATTTCAAGTTATGAAGAGATATTGTTGAACCTAATTTAGCAATTGATAGTTGATTGAAGCACTGATGTTCCATGTGAGCAATCGTTTGTATATATGTTTTGCATACAATCTAAGTCAATTCATGATTGAGCCATATGCATTGAGTTTCCACTGAGCTCACTTCGAGATATTTGCATGGAATGATCTATTTTTTGGTCTAAGACATTCTTCTTGTGATAAGTGACGTCATGGATGTACTGATGCTGTTTGGGATCATTGTTGATGAGATAAGCACATTTGAGATCTGCCATGGTTTTTTTGATGAGAAGTCCTTAGCTTTGAGAATGACCAAGGTTGAGTACGATGTTGCTAGCATGGATAGCTATGAGGCAGGATGAAGAAGCTCTTTGGAGAGTTGTTTGAGCAAGTTCTGGATATGACAGGAATACATTGCAATAATAATGAGTGGGATCTGATTGGAAGAGAATCTTGTATATTGCTGAGACTGAGATACCTTCATTTATTAAGAAAGTGTTGCAGTACGAGACAAGCATAGGCTTGTGGTTGTTGTCTTTGTGAGAGGGAGGATGAATATTGTATTCTTTTTGTGACATATATATTTTTGTTATTTGATTTGATGACCTGTATGAACAAGAGACTACTGCTATTGAGACATGATGATTCCCACATATAAGCATGATGATGTATTTTTGATCTATAGAGAGCATCGCTAATCGAGGACACTGAGCCAATTATTCCCCCCTGTTTGAGCTCCCAGAGTGTGGAATTGAGATCGAGGGCTCTTGGGGTCTCTAGACAATAGGGTATCACCCCTATTTGTTACCCATAGGGTTGGAGATGTCTCTCCCCTATCTTGGTCTTTGCACAGTATACCCCAGTTGGTGTCATACCCACAAGCTGAGCTAGTTGGGATTATCCCTCCTAGGCTAGCCAACGGGTTGAGGAGGCTTGGGGCATGTGATCCTTCCCTTTTGGTAAGTCAGGTATCTAGTCCAAGCTCGGATTATGATGCAGGTGTTCTACCACATGACTCCTTAGGGTCATTTCTAGCAAGATCGATAAGCAATAGGATGGGTTGAGATGTGCTCCCCTATATTACCTATTGCTCGATATGGGATTGCAGATGTTTAGCTCCCCCATGAGGTTTCAAGTTGAGATGTGCTCCCTGATATGTTTTCGGGTTGAAATTAAGCTCCTTGATGTTGTTTCGAATTGAGTTAGGTTCTCCGATGTGTGAAAATTTCAAAAATGAAAACCTCTTGCAACAATTGGTATTATTTCCTCTAACTAATAAATTGCTACAACAACATCGAAATAAACACACTGCAACCTTCACAAATAAAAATTGTGAAAATAAAATAGTGTTGGAATTGAGAAATGCTAGCGCACAAAAATTGAACACTGTTATTTTTGGACAAATTCCTCGGAAAAAACCAATGCAGGAAAACCGGTGCAGCAAATGAGGGTTTTATTTTATTATGCAACAGTGAAATCTG
Organism: Pinus taeda; assembly: GCA_000404065.3. Lineage (NCBI taxonomy): Eukaryota > Viridiplantae > Streptophyta > Pinopsida > Pinales > Pinaceae > Pinus > Pinus taeda. The sequence continues at coordinate 63,619 of APFE030327553.1, read as the reverse complement.
AGTACAATCTATGGATGCCCAACTAGAAATCCAAACAACAAGAAAATCTGGGTAAAATTATCTTAGGGAATTACCCTTTCCCCACAAGCAATCCCAACACAACTTCTCTTCAGAAACTCAACCTCCTGGACTCTCTGCGTCAACCTTTGCACTGCTCTGCGCAGACCCTATGACGTCTATCCTTTGAACTGCCTCTGATGAAGATCTTCTGCTTGTCTCTGCCAAGGAAATTGCTTCTTTGACACTCTGGACCCTCTGTCCAACCTCTGGAGCTAAAAACGAATTTCTCTCTAGAAAAATCGAATTGTTCTGAAGCAACTGCGCAGTACTCTGTGTTGCCTCACTGAGAATAACTCGACCCTTTGTTGTTGCCTCTTCGGATCTAGAAAACTTCCTCCTGATCATTATCTCTACCCCTCACTAACCTTGCTTTGATCTCTGGATCTCCGACAACTGAAGAAATTTCAACCCCAACTCTGGTTATCAGTTTTCCTTATCACTCCATGCATTTAGTTTTAAATCCAAGCATGATAAAAATTCTAAAATTTGGAAATGATAATAATTTTCCGAAAACAAAAATTTAGAGATTTCACAACTGCTGAAATTGCAGAAACAAAACACAGCAAAATCATGACAGCTACACACAGAAAATAACAGTGATTTTTTGTCAATGTGACCCTAGAAAAACCTCCTACAACTCTTGGGGAAAACCAGTTTGAGAGCTCTTATTTATTTCTGAAAATGCTTTTACGGAGAAACTGAAATACACAGTAAAAATTCCAGCAACCACAAATTACAACTTATCTCGATTTTCGTGCATGAACTCCACCTCGAAAATCGTGCCAGTCAACAAATAGCCAAAACAGAAATTTTTACAGCAATAAAACAACATTAAATGATGTACAACCAACCTCGAAAAATGTGCCAAGAACTTGTTGTCCCTCTTCCTCGATTTTTGTGCCTTTCTCCTGCTGTACGGTTTTTCCTTGGGATGTGTGCCAATAAATGTTTCTGCCCAGATTTGTTGAAATGCCTTCTTGTTGCTCTCTTTCACTTCTTCACTGCTCAGAAATTTTCTCCTTGCTCTCTCTTCTTTTCTCTCAAATGCTCATAAAAGAATGAATGACCTTTTCCTCCTCTTCTCTTTTTATTGTCTAAATGACGTTTTGGGTTACCCTAAGATCTAATGGCTGAGATTCCATTAGATCTAGGGATGAAAATAAATGTGCATTTAATTCTCACTTTCTATTTTTTAACTCACCCACTTAAATAAAGACCCACTTAGCCTTTTATTTCCATAGTCACTTTTTCACTTTCTAATTCTTCATTGAGTTTAATAAAGTCACTTTTAAATTAGAATGTAACTTCACCACTTATAAAGTCACTTTAGGAGAAAAGTATAAATAAATTTGGACACTTTTCCCTAGGTCAAAGATCAAAACCTTAGGGAACCACTTTTCCTCTGGTACCCAAATTTTAACACTCCCTCTTATCGAGGAAAGTGTTCCTCACCACTCCCATCTTGTCTCTAAAGTAGACATGCTTGCGCCGTGGTAAGACTTTGGTGAAAATGTTCGCTACCTGCTCATTTGTGGAAATGTACTCAAGCTTGACAGGTCCCTTTTGGATATAGTCTCTAATAAAGTGATACTTGATCTCAATATGCTTTGACCTGTCATGAAAAACTAGATTCTCTGTGAGTTTTATGCAACTTTGATTATCACAGTAAATTACTAAAGGTCTCAATGCCTGACCAAATAGACCAAACAACATCTTGCGAAGCCATATGGCCTCACAACTAGCCAAACTAGCAGCCATATACTCTACCTCAATTGAACTCAATGCAACTGACTGTTGTTTCCGGCTGATCCACGACACAACTGCTGAACCCAACCCAAAACAACAGCCGGAAGTACTCTTCCTATCTGAAGCAGAACCTGCCCAATCTAAATCCGTGTACCCTACCAGTCTCACTCCATCACCCTGTCTATAATCCATACCAAAATCCACAGTCCCCTGCAAGTAACGAAGAATGTGTTTTGCAGCCACCCAGTGCACTATCCTGGGCTCACACATGAATTGACTCGTAGTGTTAACTACGAAACATATATCTAGTCGAGTGTTGACTAAATACATCAAACAACCAATCAACTGTATGTATAGAGTAGGATCCACCAACTCGGAATCAGAAGCGTGAAGTTTCTTCCAGTTAGTGATCATAGGTGTAGACATGGGTTTGCAGTCCTCCATGTGAAATCTGCTAAGAATATCCACAATGTACTTCCCTTGTCTCAGGAAGAAATGCCCCTCCTCTTGCCACACCTCCAATCCCAGAAAATAATGCATCAAGCCGATATCCTTCATCTCAAAACTCTGAAGCAAGATTTCACTTGTAGCCCTCAATGAGTCTCTTTGCACTAGTGATGATTAAGTCATCAACATACACCAACAGAATGAGAGGCTCCTCACCCACCACAATGAAGTATAGGTTCAGATCAGCCTCACTCTTTGTGAAACCCAATTGCTGCAAGTATGTATCAATCGTAGAGTACCAAGCTCTAGGAGCTTGCTTCAGGCCATAGAGTGCCTTTTTCAATTTGCATACATGGGACTCGTTCCCATGCGCCTCAAAGCCCTGCGGCTACTCAATATAAACCTCCTCCTGAATGAAGCCATTGAGAAATGCAGTCTTCACATCCATCTGGTGGATCTTCCAACCCATCTCTGCTGCAATCGATATAATGGAGCGAATAGATGTATACCGAGCTACGGGAGCAAAGGTCTCCTCATAGTCAACTCCCTCTACCTCTGAGAACCCTCTCGCCACAAATCAAGCCTTGAACTTCTCGATGCTGCCATTTGCAACATGCTTTATCTTGTAGAGCCATCTGGAAGTAACAACTGATTTACCTTCAGGCCTCGGCACTACCTCCCAAACATCGTTCTTCATAATAGAAGAATACTCCTCCATCATGGCCTCTCTCCAGACCTGTTGGCTAGCTGTCACCTCATAACTAGAAGGCTCGGAGTCAACAATGCTTGTTACCAATGCCATGTAACTATAGAACCGCTCAAGTGGTTTACTCTCTCTAACCTGTCTCTTTGGCCCAACAACTGATGTGGCCTCGCGTAAGGTATCTTGAAGCCACTTGGGGTTCCTTTTCCCTAAGCATACTTCTCCCACCGGAGTGAAAGAATCCTCATCATCATCAGAAGCCTGAACTCCTGAAGGCCTGTCAACTGACCTCATGCCTGAACCTGTGCCTGTAGATGCTCAAGTACTGTGCAAATTGTCCATTAGTGGACTACCCTGTGAACTGCTCTGCGGACTGCCCTACATGCTGCGCGAAGAACCACCCACTTGACTCTAAGAGCCACTACTCACTAATGGACCTGACACTGTAATCGATGTACCTCCTGATCCCTGACCACTGGATCCCTGTGACTGACTCAACTGCTCCTGAGGGTCTGGTGACTCTGGATACTCTAACTCACGTGACCTCCTAAAAGCTCTCTCCTCCTCGAACCTCACATCCTGCTTCACAACCACTTTCCTCTATGCAGGAATATAAATTCGATAAGTTTTCGAGGTCTTGATATAACCCACAAAGATTTCCTTGTCTGTACTGGGCTCTAGCTTGGTCCTGTTCTCCTTGGGGACATCGGAATATGTAAGGCACCCAAAGATACGAAAGTGCCCAACATCAGGCTTCTTCCCAGAAAAAGCCTCCTCTGGAGTCACATTCCCCAAGGCACGATGTGGACTCCTGTTTTGCAAGTACGCAGCAGTGTTGCAAGCCTTTGCCCACAAAAATAAAGGTAACCCCTGATCATGAAGCATGGCTTTGGCAGCCCGTGCAATGGATTTGTTCTTCCTCTCTGCAACCCCATTCTGTTGGGAGTTGTAAGGAACTGTGAGCTCCCTTCTAATACCTGCCTCAGCACAAAAACCAACAAACTCACCAAGGGTATACTCCACTCCATTGTCCGACCTAAGGACCATGATCTTCCTACCTGTCTGGGTCTCCACAAGAGCTTTGAACTTTTGAAACCGCTTGAAGACCTCACCCTTGGTCTTCAAGAAATAAATCCAGGTCTTCTTGGAGTGGTCATCGATGAATAAAACATAGTACTCATAGCCACTCAATGATACATGAGGCATCCGACCACTCACATCGGTATGTATCAAGTCAAGGATCTCGGTACCTCTGCTGTCATTGCTGGGAAAAAGGGATCTGGTAAACTTCCCCATAGAACATCCTTTGCATACATCAAGGTGATCAGAACTAAAATCTAGCACACCAGTGGTGATCTCCCGCAATGTACTCAAGGCCCCATGATACATGTGCCCCATCCTGCGGTGCCAAATCTCACATAACTCTGAACTGCTAGATTTGTTGTCGGTCCTGTCTCAGGTGCTGCTACTCAATGCCATCAGGGGCTGGAATGAGAACTTGTACACCTTGGCATGGCACACACCAAGTTGGAGTTCCCGTAGGATATATAAACACCTGCCCTCTCTGTTATCACCCAGGTTGTTCCGTTTGACTCCTAAGGGAATACGGCCGAGGTAACCACAAACCAAGCTTTGGACTGCAGGTCCTAGACTACCAGCAGTCAGAGAGGGCTCTCTCTTTGGGATTTAGCTTTGTTTAAGCGATGATTTTAGGCTAGATATGATGTAGTTGGGTTTTGATTTAGATTGGTGGGATGGTTGATCTATTCAAGTAGAGTTGGCATGCAAAGTGTAAGAAGTTCAAACCATTGGGCATGGAGTCAATGAATGTGAACTGAAGGGTGTGTTTTCTTTGGTAGAAGAGGGGAATATGGAGCAAGATAGCTACACATGGCACAATGACTTATGCTGGAACAAGGATGAAATGGAGGTCAGGGGATGAGAGGCAATTAAGAATTCTCTCATCCGGCCAAAGAGGGAAAATGGATGAAGGCTGAATAGGGCAATGAAAAATTCCTAGACAACATTCATATGTGAAGGAAACAGCTTAAACATATTTAATTAAAAATGCATATTCATCACTGGTTCAGAGGAAAACATAGAAAAGTTACAAGAATTGAGCACAGAGGGCATGAAAACCAGTTCTGATCTATTCCTTTTTCCTGCAACTTAGATTATGATATATAGATGATACAGCTACGTATAAACTGATAAACAGAGGGAAGAAAGACTTATTGAACCATGAGCAAGCACGAGAATTCCATAATATGCTCTTCAGCCATTAAAAGCACAACCATCTAGTTCAGATGCAAACATTCCAGCAATCTTTGATTACAGAAGTTCTTAATATTTACAGCACAAATCTCAAATGAGAGATCAACCAAACAACCCACCAACCCTTATTACATTGTTCAGGGTTGTATTTATAGGCAAAATATCTACAAAAATAGATTTGATAGAAGATCTGAGGAAATAAATGCAATTAACCTAACTTCTCTTGCAAATAATGTAAAAATATCTATCTAATGCTGCGCTGGGGGCAGCTGTTTCAAAAAATGAGGCTATGTGGCGTCCTTTGGTAGCTCTGTTGTCCAATCTGTAGTCACTGCGCCCTCCATTTCTTATTTGCACCTCTTAGTCGGTTCTACTGCTCTTTAGGTGGCTGCGATTCTTATTAAATCTGATATGACTCGACTTTAATGGCCTTTAACTCTGTTTTGGCATTCATTGACTTTGTTTGGATGGTCTTAATGTTCACCCACTTTGATACTGTTGATCTGATACTCTTTAAATTGAATCTGGGCTTCATCTTTCCTCTGATATGCTTGAAACTGTCAAATCGCCCCTTGTCTGCCCTTTCAAGGCAAAAATAGCTGCTGCAAACTGTGGCTTTCCATTTTGGCCCTTTTTCCTTAGCAAAAAACCGCCTCAGATTTTCATTCCGAGCTTCCTAAGCATCGATTCGCACTTTGCACCCTTTTTCGGCGGGTGACATCAGCGGTACGATAGATGACATCAGCAGTGGGACCCAGTACAGTGGATGACGTCAGCGGGGTGACGTGGCAGGGTAACGTGGTGCTTACGTCACGCAGGGGGGAAGCGGCAGGGTGACGTGGGGCTTACGTCACGCAGGGGGAAAGCGATATCCGGTTTTAGGCGCTCCGCTTTTGTGCACATGCGGTTTGGGAGGAGGGGGCTCTGCCACAGTCGAGAGGGCGACGCATGGCGGGAGTACGATGGGAAAACCGCCCATCTCCCGGACGCTAACCCTCGGCACATCAGGGCAGGAAAAGGCCCGCCCACCGTAGATCTTAGGGCGTGGGCAATCGGACGGCCGACGGGACAGGTAAGGCAGCGGAAGGATAGGGACGGGGCCCGCGGCGCCTTTATTGATTATTTATTTTCGGCCGGGGGGGGGAAACTTTAGCAAAGTGGGTTTTTAAGAGGGGAAAAGGGAAAATATGAGATCGGACGGAGGTTTTTATGCCATGGAAGGAGTCCAAAGGCATTGGAAGACGGTTTTTTGAGAAAAAATTAGGGTTCTTACTAAGTTTCAGGCAAACTTAGTAATTCCCAAAGGATACTTTATGGTTATTTTTCAACCACAGGGAGGGGATAAATATATAGGGGAGTTGTTTAACATAGTTTTAGTAGGGGGAGGGAAGATAGATAGGGAGTTAGATAATAAAGTTAGCAATAAATATGACTTGGTGAAATGGAAATGTAAGGGAAGTGGATGGATTGTGTAAAGATTAATTTTACACAAGAAATGTGGCTTCTTTTCATTGAGGAAAGTCAAAACTTGACTTAATATTTCACGCCAATGAGCTGAAAGCAGGACTTGTTGGGCAGATCCCAAGGTCCTCAAGAGGATGTTAGTAAATGATTTTTGGGGGAATGAAGGGGAAGTTATTCATGCTTCCACTGTCGTACCATCAAATCACTGGCTGGTGCCAATGCCATAAATGAGATGAGTCCTTCTTGACAAGACCACAAGTGATTACCAGTCTGCTTCTGCAACCTCAAACTACCTACCCAGCCTAATACACCTAACATTTTTTCTCCTTTTGGTTTGGGTGCACTTGAACTAGCAAACCCAGCTTTATAACTTTTTCTTTTTTACTGTCCTCCTATCTATATCTATACTTATTTCATCCAGGGGCTCAGATTAAGCTGTTGAGCACCCTTGCTTCTCTACCTATCTAAGAATCTGCCAAGATTAAGTTGTTTGGACAGATAATGATTCTCTATATTCTACAACAGGAAATTGAAATCTAGGGAGACCAAGATTAAGCTGTTTGGACCTCTCTATAACTGAAAATTCTTCAAAAATGGAATAACTTCATCAAAATTGTAAAACAGCAGAGGCACTCAGGCTAGCAGACTCTCATGGACACTTCTTTGGCCTCAGTAGCAAATATGGAACATTGCCGCCTGCAAAGCATGACATATTTGGCATGTAAAAATGTCAATCATGAAAGATGAACACCTGCTATGAGTAGGAGGCTAACAGTGGCTCCATTTGGGGATGGATTTTCGTTGCGAAAAGTCAAGAACAACAGGTCAGAATGCCTTAATCTTTAATTGTTTGCTGTACTCTGAAAACTTCCCTTTGCTGGCTGTTTTATTTATTAACATGACAGCCGACTTGAAGAGCTTAGGGCCTTCACTTCGGGCTTCAACTGCAGCAAGCTTGCTATCCAAACAGAAAACTGAAATCCTACCTACCTACTCTAATCAGCACTTACTTTGCTGTTAGGTGAAATGAAATAACCAATGTAGCCACTCAAGTATTATAAGCATGAACGAGCTTTGCTGTTTGTGCTTGCTCGCAAAAAAAACTGAGATCTTGCAATCTGATATGGCTTTGTTAATCTTTGAGAAGATCAGAAAACTGCTGACCTTCTTTGCTGAAACAAGAAACTTTACAAAAGGGTCCTGCAGCATATATACATTATTGCTGGACTGAATTGAAGAACTGTACAAAAGTTTGGGATCACTATCATGCCTTGGAATAGGGAGATCGTCAACATTTTGATATTGAGGCACACAGCCTGCTAATGGAGAAGAGCACTTCTTTACTTCATCATACACCCTGTCAGCATATGAATCATATAAAATCTGAACTGATATTTGCAATTTATTACAAGCAGGCTTATACGGCCCTTGACTGATCTGCGCAGACTGCTCCTCTTCTTCTTCAAAAAACTCAGATGGCTAAACACAAAGAGGCAGGGAATCCTCTTGGATCACTTGGTCATGAACAACCGCTTTCAAATCTTCCTCAATCTGATCTTTGATGGCTCTTTGGGGCTGCAAAACGAGAGGCAATATATTTTGAACAATGATTTGGGCTTCCTCCAGATGATCAATATCAACACTTGTTGATATTTGTTTATTAACTGCATGATAGTTCTCCTTAATAAATTGAAAAGAATTCACACAGAAAGGTAAAGTTCCTTCACTGAAATCAAAATTTTCTGCGCTTTCCTCCTTTACTTCATAGCTGAGATAGGCATGTTGATCATTGATTTTAGACTGCTGAACCTGCACTGTGCTTTCTGCCAAAATCAGTTCTGACTCTTCTGCAAGGTTGATTTGGTCATTAGGCTCATCATCATCATCATACTCATCGTATTTTGGCAAGCAGTTGAAAGAAGAGAAGTTGTTACATTCATATAGTATATCAGGAGACTGCTCCGTCATGTATGGCTGTACAAATATGTCATCTGTTTTGTGGCAGGTTTGTTCATGAATGTCATTACTTTCCTCTTGCAAAACAGATGTGTTCTGATGCTCTAAACATTCCACTTTCATTGTGATCCTTTCCTCTGACTTTTGTAACAAACCATGAAGTTTTTCCTCTTGCTCTGCTTTGCGTTTTCTTCCCTGATCTTCAGATTTGCCTCTATGTCCACTGCCATGTCCTGCATTTGTTTCATAGTGGACGGGCTCCTTTCTCTTAAACGGAATTCTATTTCTAGGTCAAAAGCTCTTGGATAATGCAATAGAGCTAAATCAGGGGGAGGTCTAATATTTAAAGGCAGAGAATGATAAACTTTATTGGATCGATCATGAAATTGCTGAACGGATTCATTTGGAGTTCTTTTTAACTGATTATATTCTTCAATGAGCAAGAGGAAATTAAGTTTGATCATCCATCTATCAAGGAAGAGCTTGGAAAACTGCTGAAGATTAGAGATGCTAGCCTCAGGCAATGCTTTAAACCAAGTCCTAACTTCGCTTTGCAAAGAAAGGGAAAACAGCCTGATACTAACATCCTCCTCCTCCACTTCAAATATATTAAGATAGTCTTCAAAGGCTTGGATATGCTTTTGCGCAGTAATACCATTCTCTCCATCAAATCTTGGGAGATACTCAGGATGATTTTTGGGCAGAGGATTAAGCACAAGAGGCAGAACAAGAGGCTTATATCTGTCAAGAACCTTATGAGGCACGGGATTATGTACAGGGATTGGCTGAATGGGCTCGATATGAACAAGGATAGAATGATTGGCTTTGACATTTGTTTCCTCCTTGGCTGTGTGATGATTTTCAGCAGCATTTAAAGGCTGCTGTTCTAATGTGCAAGGAGGCTTTTCAACTACATTTTCAAAAGGCAAATCATGAAAATCTAATTTAAAATCGTTTTTAAAATACAATATACACAGAAAAATTTTATGGAAGAGAAAGAACATGACCTCTTGTTAAGTAATCCAGGTCAAAAGCCTGATCTGCTCATATATTTCTCTTGGGTTCATTTCCCCAGTGGAGTCTTTATTATGAGGATTATGTGGAGTCGCCATGTGGATAAGTAAATTAACTTTGAAGGGCCTGATCTCTGTCCACCACACAGATCAGGACTAAATATGCAATAGGAAACAAAATATTTTGAGATTTTTTGAGATTTTTTTATTTTTTAGGATTTTTCTAAACAAGTTTAAGACTTATACGAAAGGCAAACTGATAAAATATGGGGATTTAGGGTGATGAACAGATTATTTTCCCCAGCGGAGTCGCCATTATGTTATCACTCAGGTTGTTCCCTTTGACTCCTAAGGGAATACGGCCGAGGTAACCACAAACCAAGCTTTGGACTGCAAGTCCTAGCCTACCAGCAGTCAGAGAGGGCTCTCTCCTTGGGATTTAGCTTTGTTTAAGGGATGATTTTAGGCTAGATATGATGCACTTGGGTTTTGATTTAGATTGGTGGGATGGTTGATCTATTCAAGCAGAGTTGGCATGCAAAGTGTAAGAAGTTCAACCCATTGGGCATGGAGTCAATGAATGTGAACTGAAGGGTGTGTTTTCTTTGGTAGAAGAGGGGAATATGGAGTAGGATAGCTACACATGGCACAATGACTTATGCTGGAACAAGGATGAAATGGAGGTCAGGGGATGAGAGGCAATTAAGAATTCTCTCATCCTGCCAAAGAGGAAAAATGGATGAAGGCTGAATAGGGCAATGAAAAATTCCTAGACAACATTCCTATGTGAAGGAAACAGCTTAAACATGTTTAATTAAAAATGCATATTCATCACTAATTCAAAGGAAACCCATAGAAAAGTTACAAGAATTGAGCACAGAGGGCATGAAAACCACTTCTGATCTATTCCTTATTCCTGCAACTTAGATTATGATATATAGATGATATAGCTACGTATAAATTGATAAATAGAGGGAAGAAAGACTTATTGAACCGTGAGCAAGCACGAGAATTCCATAATATGCTCTTCAGCCATTAAAAGCACAACCATCCTGTTTAGATGCAAACATTCCAGCAATCTTTGATTACAAAAATTCTTAATATTTACAGCACAAATCTCAAATGAGAGATCAACCAAACAACCCACCAACCCTTATTACATTGTTCAGGGCTGCATTTATAGGCAAAATAACTACAAAAATAGATCTGATAGAAGATCTGAGGAAATAAATGCAATTAACCTAACTTCTCTTGCAAGTAATGTAAAAATATCTATCTAATGCTGCGCTGGGGGCAGCTGTTTCAAAAAATGAGGCTATGTGGCGTCCTTTGGTAGCTCTGCTGTCCAATCTGCAGTCACTGTGCCCTCCATTTCTTATCTGCACCTCTTAGTCGGTTCTACTGCTCTTTAGGTGGCTGTGATTCTTATTAAATCTGATATGACTCGACTTTAATGGCCTTTAACTCTGTTTTGGCATTCATTGACTTTGTTTGGATGGTCTTAATGTTCACCTGCTTTCATACTGTCGATCTGATACTCTTTAAATTGAATCTGGGCTTCATCTTTCCTCTGATATGCTCGAAACTGTCAAATCGCCCCTTTTTTGCCCTTTCAAGGCAAAAATAGCTGCTGCAAACTATGGCTTTCCATTTTGGCCCTTTTTCCTTAGCGATGCGTGATTAAAAACTGCCTCAGATTTTCATTCCGGGCTTCCTAAACATCGATTTCGCACTTTGCACCCTTTTTCGGCGGGTGATGTCAGCGGTACGGCAGATGATGTCGCAGTGGGACCCAGTACGGCAGATGACGTCAGCGGGGTGACGTGGCAGGGTGACATGGTAGGGTGACGTGGCAGGGTAACGTGGTGCTTACGTCACGCAGGGGGGAAGCGGCAGGGTGACGTGTGGCTTACGTCATGCAGGGGGAAAGCGGTATCCGGTTTTAGACGCACCGCTTTTGTGCACAGGCGGTTTGGGAGGAAGGGGCTCCGCCACAGTCGAGAGGGCGACGTGTGGCGGGAGTACGATGGGAAAACCGCCCATCTCCCGGACGCTAACCCTCGGCACATCGGGGCAGGAAAAGACCCGCCCACCGTAGATCTTAGGGCGCGGGCAAACGGACGGCCAGCGGGACAGGTAAGGCGGGGGAAGGATAGGGACGGGGCCCGTGGCGCCTTTATTGATTATTTATTTTCGGCGGGGGGGAAAACTTTAGGAAAGTGGGTTTTTAAGAGGGGAAGGGAAAATATGAGATCAGAGGGAGGTTTTTATGCCATGGAAGGAGTCCAAAGGCATTGGAAGGCGATTTTTTGAGAAAAAATGAGGGTTCTTACTAAGTTTTAGGCAAACTTAGTAATTTCCAAAGGATACTTTATGGTTATTTTTCAACCACAGGGAGGGGATAAGTATATAGGGGAGTTGTTTAACATAGTTTTAGTAGGGGAAGTGGAGATAGATAGGGAGTTACATAATAAAGTTAGCAATTAATATGACTTGGTGAAATGGAAATGTAAGGGAAATGGAGGGATTGTGTAAAGATTAATTTTACACAAGAAATGTGGCTTCTTTTCATTGAGGAAAGTCAAAACTTGACTTAATATTTAACGCCAATGAGCTAAAAGCAGGACTTGTTGGGCAGATCCCAAGGTCCTCAAGGGGATGTTAGTAAATGATTTCTGGGGGAATGAGGGGGAAGTTAGTCATGCTTCCACTGTCGTACCATCAAGTCACTGCCTGGTGCCAATGCCATAAATGAGATGAGTCCTTCTTGACAAGACCACAAGTGATTACCAGTTTGCTTCTGCAACCTCAAACTACCTACCCAGTCTAATACACCTAACATTTTTTCTTCTTTTGGTTTGGGTGCACTTGAACTAGCAAACCCAGCTTTACAACTTTTTCTTTTTTATTGTCCTCCTATCTATATCTATACTTATTTCATCCAGGGGCTCAGATTAAGCTGTTGAGCACCCTTGCTTCTCTACCTATCTAAGAATCTGCCAAGATTAAGCTGTTTGGATAGATAATGATTCTCTATATTCTACAACAGGAAATTGAAATCTAGGGAGACCAAGATTAAGCTGTTTGGACCTCTCTATAACTGAAAATTCTTCAAAAATGGAATAACTTCATCAAAATTGGAAAACAGTAGAGGCACTCAGGCTAGCAGACTCTCATGGACACTTCTTTGACCTTAGTAGCAAATATGGAACATTTCCACCTGCAAAGCATGACATATTTGGCATGTAAAAATGTCAATCATGAAAGATGAACACCTGCTATGAGCAGGAGGCTAACACTCTCTTGAACAACACATCATACCCTCTATCCTCAAGTGCTGAGACGGATATCAGGTTCTTCTTCATTCTAGGCACATATAGAATATCTGACACTTTCAAGGGAGGTTTGGGTCACCTATCAAATGTCAATGTCCCCATGCCGACTGCTCTAACAATGTTGTCATCACCAAGTACTACCTCCATATCAGTATCACCCTCTGAAAGGTCTGAGAAGTACTCTCTGACTTTTGTCATGTGGCAGGAAGCGTCACTGTCAACATATCAAATGCTAGAAGATGCTTTGCTAGTAGCGGGGAATGCACACTCCCTCTAAACCTATATGGAAAATGATCCTGCACTAGTGGCCTCACAAACTATGAACCCAAACTCCCGATCAAATCTGTCTGAGAAGCTCTCTATCTCTGCAGAAGCTGCCATGGTTTGTCTTTCCCTTTCTTGTTCTTCTTCTCCAGACACACAACAATATAGTGTCCCAACTTTTGACAATTCCAACATTTGACTTTGGAATAGTCCTTCTCCTTGTTTTGCTGCTTGCCTTTACCTTTTCCTTTGCCTCCACTGTTGGAAGCTTGCTTCTTTGCTTTGCCCTTCTTGCCTCTTGTTAACAATGCCACATTGTCATCCTCCTCCACCAGTTTGGCTACCCTAAGACGGTTCTTTCTGATCTCATTCTGAATGCAATCATCCCACAACCTCTCCCAATGGGGAAGGTTTTCCCGTGCAACAATGCCATCCACAAAATTCTCCCAAGTTTTGGGAAGACCATTCAAAGCAATTCGCACCAACTAAGTGGGTGCAATAATCTCACCTACGACTGCCAACTCATCTCTCAATGAAGTGATCTTTGTGAGGTATGCTATAGCAATGTCATTCTTAGCCATTTTAATGGCCTTCAGTTTCTCCTTTAAGACCATTTTTCTATTTTCATTTGAGCTCTGGTAAAGACTGGTCAAGGTTGTCCACATCTCATGTGCATAAGTCTTTCCTCTCACATGAGGAATGACATGGTCTTTGATTCCTTCCAAAATCAATCTTGCTGCCTTAGCATTCATTATGTTAAACTCTACCAACTGTACAGGGTCAGCAGGTACTACTACTGTGTTTTGCCTTAGCATTCATTATGTTAAACTCTACCAACTGTACAGGGTCAGTAGGTACTACTACTGTGTTTTGTGTGGTATTTACCATAATGCCCCAGACTTCTGCTTCCTCAAAGATGCTCTAGATTCTCTCATTCCATGCACTATAGTTGTTCTACCCATCCAACCCGTCTTCAACTCTCAAACCCAAAGACATGTTTCACTGTCCTACCAAACTGAAATTTTCAAATCTGTGGTAAACCGTAGAGGTTTCTGTTTTCTGTGTAAAAGTCAGCGTGCTATAATTTTCAGTTTATTGTCCCAAACTGCACTTTTCAGCCAACCAAGCTCTGATACCATGAAGAAATTTCAACCCCCACTCTGGTTATTAGTTTTCATTATCACTCCATGCATTTATTTTTAAATCCAAGCATGATAAAAATTCTAAAATCTAGAAATGATAATAATTTTTTGAAAACACAAATTTAGAGATTTCACAACTGCTGAAATTGCAAAAATAAAACACAAAAAAATTATGACAGCCACACAGAAAATAACACAGTGATTTTTTGTCAATGTGACCTTGGAAAAACCCCCTACAACTCTTGGGGAAAACCAATTTGAAAGCTCTTCTTTATTTTTGAAAATGCTTTTATAGAGAAACTGAAATACACAGTAAAAATTCCAGCAACCACAAATTACAACTTATCTCAATTTCCATGCTTGAAATCCACCTTGAAAATCGTGCCAATCGGAAAACAGACAAAACAAAATTTTTACAGCAATAAAACAACATTAAATGTTGTACGGCCAGCCTCGAAAAATGTGCCCAAAACTTGTTGTCCCTCTTCCTCGATTTTTGTCTTTTTTCCTACTGTATAGTTTTTCCTTGGGATGCGTGCCAATAAATGTTGCTAACCAAATTTGCTGAAATGTCTTCTTGCTACTCTCCTTCACTTCTTCACTACTTAAAAATTTTCTCCTTGCTCTCTTCTCTTTCTCTCAAATTCTCATGAAAGATTGAATGATCTTTTCCTCTTCTCTTCTCCTTTTATTCTCTAAATGGCCTTTTGGGTTACCCTAAGATCTAATGGTTGAGATTCATTTAGATCTAGGGATGAGAATAAATGTGCATTTATTTCTCACTTTCTATTATTTAACTCACCCACTTAAATAAAGACCCACTTAGCCTTTTATTTCCATAGTCACTTTTTCATTTTCTAATTCTTCATTGAGTTTAATAAAGTCACCTTTAAATTAGAATGTAACTTTACCACTTATAAAGTCACTTTTAAATTAGAATGTAACTTTATCACTTATAAAGTCACTTTTAAATTAAATTGACTTTACCACTTATAAAGTCACTTTAGAAGAAAAGTACAAATAAATTTGGACACTTGTCCCTAGGCCAAAGATCAAAGCCTTAGGGAACCACTTTTCCTTTGGTACCCAAATTTTAACAACAATTGTTGTTGCTCTCTGGAAATCGATCTGCCAAGAAAATCGAATTACAAAAGTGTTTTCTCCAAGTGCCCATCAAATTCCTCTTATAATCCACTATTGGAGCATCAACGACCATGATTAAATCTTAATCAATGGCTAGGATCACCTTGAATTCAATCCATGTGAGTTTCTAGATGATTCTGACCTTGACTTAATTAATTCTGATTAATTAACCATATTCCCTAAATTTAAAAACTAATTAAGCCATATCTAGGTGGAATTTCTAAAAACGATTTCTGGGTTTTGTAGATCTCATGTATTCTAGCCTCTCCACCAAATTTCATGGCTATAACACATCCGATGCTATAGAAACTAACAACCCTCTTAGCGAGGACTGTGTTCTCTCTCTAGTGTTGCACATCCTGCCAAAACACCATGTCTCTGTGTCATCTCTGTCACGCTACTAATGTCTGCCCATACTGCCCAGCAACCACTGTGCAACTCTGATGTTGCATCCGTGCTATTGCTGACCTTGCTATACTGCTGCCAACACTGCAACTCCCTCTCATCTGTTGTTTCTGCAACTGTAACAACTGCAACTGAGAAGCATCAAAAATACTGAATCAATTATGTTTAGTATGATGCATTTGTCTCCTGAGCCTCTGACTGCTACTAACGACTGCACTCACCACCAAGGAAATTGCGTTGCTGCTGATTTTGCACTATGCCACTCTGCACTGCTGCCAATTCTACACTGCGTTCCTCAGTACCACTGTCACTCGAAGTCAGACTGCATCAACTACCACTGATCCATCTTGCTAATGAATAATGTGGGCCCCCCGTAGCAAGGTAATGATCCATGAGGTGGATTCCTTAAGGACCCTACCCAACCTTGGTAGCTCTCTGGGGCTACAACTCCAAATCACCTTGCCTCACTCCTGGAGGTATGGTTTCCAACATCGCAAAGTCTTCCTCCAGCCTGGAGGACAACTTGTCGATCTCAGTTGATGTTGCTTGTTGGTCCTGCTTCTCCAATTTGTCCTTCTTGAGAGGACACTGCATGCTATAGTGACTAAACTCGCCACACCTAAAGCACTTGACCTTAGACAAGTCCTTCTTTCTTTTCTCCCCTTACCCATTACTGGGATCCTTAGATGTCAGGGCCACATTCTCCTCCTTCACTACCTTATGTCTGTTGCTACTACTGCCACTAATGGAGCTCTTCAACAGAGCTCGTCTCAATTCCTCTTGCTCCAAATTGACCCACATTCTGTCCCATCTTGGTAGCTTCTCTGCCCAATATACTTTGGACGAAGACCTACCAATCCTTTGAGACAATGTTGAGTGCCAATCGTACTAGCTCTAAAGATTGAGACATTGCTCCAACTGCTGAAAGTTGGTCTCCGACTTCCTGAATCCTGGTGAGGAAGGGATCTATGCCTTCCCCCTTCTACATCCTAATACATCTTAGCTTCTCCGCCAGGAACATCTTCCGCTACTCGGAAGTACCTTGGTATTGCGTGGATAGAGCATCCCACATTTCTTTGGTCATTCCCTTGGTCCCTATATGTTAGACTATATGGTCCCAGACTCCATCCAGGATCAAACACTTCGCCCGCACCATCTCCTTCCTATATTCCTTGAGCTAGTCTGCATCCTGAGGAACTGCCACTACATTATCAATGTAGGCTTTCAAGCCATATTGATCTAGAAGGAAGGACATCTTGGCCTTCCAGATGACATAGTTGGATGATCCATCCAACCTATCCTGATCTCTAAACTCGACAGTGGCCATCTCGAAAAATTGTCGAAAATCTCCTCTTTCCTTCTGCTTGGTTGTTTTTCTGCTACTCGCACTGCCTTCTGGAGTGAGAAGATCTACTCCCAACTACTTCCAATCTGCAAGGAAAAATCAAACTTCAGAGACTCGAAGTTCCCTGAGAAAATTTTTCCCTCTATTGTGCGTGCTTTTCTCTTCCACCCGATGCTGGTTCTATTGCTGCAAAAACCCTCTGCGTCCAACCAGAAATCTGGTCAATGAAAATATGAGCTGCAACTGCTCCCTCTGACTGTTGGAATCACTCTCCCTGGAAAATCGAATTTTCTGCACCCCTGCAACTAAAAATCAAACTATTGGCCCAACAATTCGGCCTGCCTGTCTAAGCATTGCGTTGCTACCTCAATAATTTCAGCCTGTTTCTCCTTATGAGTAGTCAAATTATTTCTCTGCTTCTGAACTTCCCAGTTGATCAATCACGCTCTGATACCATGTGAAAATTTCAAAACTGAAATCTTGTTGCAACTAGTTTTATTTCTTCTAACTGATAAATTAATTATTCAGTTTATTGCTACGACAAAATCAAAATAAACACACTACAACCTTCACAAATAAAAACTATGGAAATAAGGTAGCCATGAGTTATGCAGTGCTTTGGAAAAAACTACAGACAACTGAAAGCGGCAAACCCAGACACTAAGAAGCAGAGGAGAATGACATAGGAGGAGAGGGAGGGAGAGATCCCCTCCTATCCAGATGCGGCAGTAGGGGAATGTCAGAATACCAGCGACCAAAAGCAAGCGAGAGAAACAAGAAAACCAGGACCAGTCCTTGGAGCGTGATGGCAGGCCGACAGTAGAGGTAAATGTTTACCATGTGCGACGGAAAAACCAAGATTCATAATACCGATGAACAAACTGGAGCGATACAAAAGTTATATGAAAGACCATACACTTATATGCAAGTTAATTGGAGTATGGCCGACAGAAAAGGACCTCACCAAATGGATTCAACAAAAATGGCAACCCCGAAACCATATTGAGCTAAAGCTAGGAGCAAGAGGCTTCTTCACGATAATAATCTCGAACCTACAAGATAAAGAAAAAGTTTTTGAAAATGGTCCTTACTTTCATTATAATGCTGATTTGTTTATGAGATACTGGGAAGAATGCTATGACCCAGACAATGAAAAATTTCTGGCAGCCCTGGTGTGGGTTAGGTTATTTGGCCTCCCAATAGACTTCTGGAACCTAGAGATTCTAGAGGGCATAGGAAACACGATAGGAGGATTTTTCAAAATAGCAGAAACAACAAAAAAAAGAAGATACACCTCATATGCTAGAATATGTGTTTACATGAATATAGTTGACCCCATCCTCGACACAGTAGAACTAGAGTATCATGAAGAGGTATGGCAGCAAACCCTCGACTACAAACATATTCCATTCAGATCTAGAAGATGTCATGAGTATGGCCACCTTTTTAAGGAGTGCCCACTAAATATAGAAGAAGAGGATTACAGGGATAAATAGCAGAGGAAAACCCAAGAAGACAAGGAAGGGTTTCAAGAAGTAAAAAGCAAAAGAACACAAGCAAGAGAGAATACTAGCGGGGGAAAAAAGAACAACAAGCCTAGCCCAGCAGAACAAACAACTTTGAAGTACTACAAGAAGAAGAAGAAGATAACAATGAGACTCGAACAATGGACTATCAGGGGGAAAAAGGAAAGGAAAGCAACTCGAGCCAAGGTAAACTAAAACCTAAGAGGAAAGCCCAAAGCAAGCCGACAGAGAAGGAAGAAAAGGAAGAGAGGGAGAAGATGGATAACAGTACAATGTAAATAGATACAAGTAGGGAAGAAGAACTAAGCATGGAAGAAGGGTGCTGAGGAAATTAGTAAATGAATGGAGACATCTAGATGAACAATTCATTTCAGAAGACCAAAAACAACTATATAGAGAAACATTCTAGCAGTATCAAGCAAAACAGGGGCAGGGGAAGATGGAGATGGTAGAACAACTAGGCGTCCAACAGGACAACACCCAAGACTACCCTAACAAAGAGAAAGGCAGAAAGAAAAGAGGCCAAAGAAACCTACAAGAATCTATACAGATTATGGGAGAAATGTTAGTAAATACATGGAGGGTAGTACCGTTATCAGCAGTATTCCACTAAATTAACCAAGCAACCCAATGATAATCACATCTTGGAATATAAGAGGCCTTAATAGTAAAGGAAAAGAGAGACACTTAGTAGATAGGCTAAGAAAAGAGAAACCTCAACTCATGCTGATACAAGAAACAAAAATCTCAGGAGGGAGGCTGGAGTAAATTCTGAATAAAATAAAACCGAAGTATGAATGCATGATGATAGATGCGAAAGGCGGTGCGGGAGGCATAGCAATACCATGGTACCCTACAGAGATTACCATAGATTACTGGATAGGCATGAAAAGAATCCTCACAGGACGATTCCGGCTAATCGGAAACAAAGAATGGTTTCTAGTCTCTGCAATATATGGTCCTCATATTCCAGCAGAAAGGGGGAAGTTTCCTCCTTCAAATACAACAGCTGAGAAAACTCCATGACGAGAAACTCTGGCTAATAGCAGGGGACTTCAATTTGACAACATCAATAGAGGAGAAAAAAGGAGGTTTGCAAAGAGAAGAGCAGGAGATGGAGAAGTTCAGGGACCTTCAAGAAGAACTCAAAAATTGATAGATATCCCAACCATAAATGGAAAATATACATGGAACAATCGAAGGGGAGGAAGTAGACAGATAGCCTCTAGGCTAGATAGATTCTTTGCAATAGAACACTTCATTGGGAAAGATATTTTCTATGAAGCAACTATCCTTCTGTGTTTAGGATCAGACCATTGGCCTATTAAACTCGAAATCACTATGAACCAAAAGAAACAAAATAGACCCTTTAGGTTTGAGGCTTTTAGGCTAAGAGAAACTACCTTTATTGATAAAATGAAGGAACAGTGGAGAGGGACTGAGAATGTGATGGAAGGAAGAAACCAAATGCACACCTTTCAACTCATATTAAAAGACCTAAAAGGGAGGATAAAGAAATGGAACAAAGAAGAATTTGGGAACATACAGAAGGAACAAGAGATACTTCAGATACAAATGAAGAAAATACAACAAAAAATCATTGAGGAAGGAAGAAGCGAAGAGGTTGTAGAAGAGGAGGGACTGGTGATAAATAAATTGGAAGAAAGGAGAAAACAGGAGGAAATCCTTTGGAAATAAAAGTCAAGAATTCAATGGCTAAAAGAAGGAGAAAGAAACACAAAATTCTTCCATAAAGCAATGGTACAACATAGACAACAAAACAAAATTTTCTCCCTAATGGACCAGCAAGGCAATAGGCTAACTCAGAAGGAAGAAATGGAGAATTTGCTAGTGCAGCATTTCAAATGGCTTTTGACATAACCAAATATCAGAAGGGAGGATAACATTCACAAAATTAGTCATCATATCCCTAACCTAGTAAGTAGAGATCAGAACTTGGCTCTACTAAGAGTAATAACTAAAGCGGAGGTGGAGGAGGTAATTAAAAATATGGTGAAGAATAAAGCACATGGCCCTGATGGATTTACCGGAGAATTCTTCCAAGCAACTTGGACCTTTTTGAATGAAGACCTAGTGAATGTAGTAGAGGAATCCAGATGCACCAAAAGAATGCACCTGGCCTTGAACGCTACATTTCTAGCCCCGATACCGAAGACTGAGCACTTGGAAGAACGACAAGGGTTCTGACCTATAGCTCTTTGCAATGTTATATATAAAATCTTAGGTACAATAATGGTGAACCGATTGAAACCCATACTACCTGGATTGATATCCCAAGAGAAGACAGGGTTTGTCAAAGGCAGACAAATAAAAGACGGCATAGTGGTGGCACAAGAAGCAATACACTCCTTAAAAAAATAAAAAACCAAAGGGATGCTGGTAAAATTAGATTTGGCCAAAGCCTATGACAGACTAAACTGGGGATATCTCCAAAAAATCTTAAAGGCATTTGGCTTCGATGAAATATGGATAATTTGGGTAATGTCAATGGTAACCACTCCAGTTCTGTCAATTCTGCTTAACGGATCACCTACAGAAGCTTCTATCAAAGGGCTCAGACAAGGTGACCTGTTATCGCCTTTCTTGTTTATCCTAGCAGCAGAAGGTCTAGAAAGATACATCAAAGCAAAAGTCTACAACGAACAATATACGGGCCTAAGACTCTGGGGAATGATCTTCCTCTAACCCACCAGCAATTTGTAGATGATGTAATGCTATATGGACAGGCAACGCTCAAGGAAGCCAAAAAAATAATGGAAATTCTCATAGACTTCACAAGTGCCTCTGGGACAGAGATAAACAAAGAAAATCGGATATATATTTCTTCAACACCCTAGCACCCCCTCCCAAGCTTTCCTAGCAAGATCCATGGGATTGAGAGTTGAGAATTTCCCTACAAAGTATCTAGGTATCCAGCTAAATGACTAGCTAATCAGCCAAGCCACCCCTAACACAATCTGCCGGAAAATGGTAGACATGTTCAAAAAATTCTTATGGCAAGGGCCTAGGGACGAAAAAGAAATGGGCGCTCCTATCCTGGAGCTAGCTCAGCAAATCCCTAAACGAAGGAGGCCTTGGACTCCGAGATCCTTACATCCTGAATCAGATAATGGGAGCAAAATTGTGGTGGATATGGATATAGGGAGGGGTAGATCTTTGGAAAAAACTATGGGAGAGAAAATATGAAATGCGTAGGTCCCTCGAAGGAAAGCTAAGAAGCCAAAACGATAAGAAAGGCTCTGCAATTTGGAATCTCGCCAGTGCCAACAGGGACCTGATTAGCAAACATAGCTTTTGGGAAATCAGGGGAGGGGATAAAGCCAACTTCTGGGAAGAAGCGTGGCAACAGAAGGAAAAACTCAACAACCAGCTGCAGCTAGCAGAAATTCACCAATTCACCAACCTCCATGGGGGCAACACAGTACAAAACTACTGGTGCTCGGAACTAGAAGGATACTGGAGAAAGTGGAAACATTAGCATGATTGGCCAGAAGCGCCAGAAACACTCCAATGGGAACTTTATGACAAGGAAATGGCAACAAGGAAAATAGCGATAAAAGAAGGTTTGGACACCCGAAGATGGGGCCACAGAATCAAAGGCATGTTTACAATAGGAGAAGGCTACCAAATAAAAGCAGAACACAATAGACATCCAGAAATTAAAAAAAAAAAAAATGGGAAAGCATATGGAAAGTAAAAACATGGCTGAAGATAGCCTTCTTCGTCTGGATCCTAAGCCATGGGCGAGCATTAACATGGGACCAATGCAAAAAAAGGAATGCAAGGCCCATTGAGATGTGCCCTCTCTAGAGAACGAAGAGACAATGGAGCATCTTACGAATGCTTGCAACTTCAGCGAAGACCTGTGGAAACAACATCAACAACTTTTTGAAATTAGTGACAGGAATCCAAACAACATGCAAACAACAATAGAGAACTGGAGGAAAAAACCATACCAAAATATGATCCTGAATAGGGCCTGGAGACTCTCGCTAGGATGTCTTGTGGAATATATGGAAAGAACAAAACAGACTGATCTTCAAGGATGAAAGTAGAGCAAAAATAGAAAAATGGAACCAGATAATTCAAAACATCAGAGAGACTATTCTAATAGAGAATTGGTTCGAGGAGGACTGGAAAACTAACCTGAAAGAAGCAAAGATGATGACCCACCTGAACCTAAAAGCAAGCATGATGCATAAGCCAGCTAGGAAACACCAAACCAATGAGGCGGAGAAGGTCAATCAATTCAGAAGACCCCAAAAGAATTTCATCAAATTAAACTTCGATGGTGCTGCGAAAGGGAATCTTGGCGAGGCGGTGATAGGAGGAATATTCAGAAAACGATAGGGGGAGGACACTCAGAATCTATGCGATGGATTGTGGCAACGCGACAAATAACGAAGCGGAGCTTCACGCCCTAAAAAAGGGGTTAGAAATCGCAATAAGAGAGAAATATCAAAAATTACAGGTTGAAAGAGATTCGAAAATGGCAATCGAAATAATCAAACAGCTACAGCAAGGAACCCAGTGGGAGAAGATCAGCCGAAGTTGGAGAACCGCTTGGCTGGTGCAAGAGATTGGTAAACTTACCAGATAGATAGACTACATCCTCCCCACCCATGTAAAAAGGAAAGGCAATGCACCAGCTGACAACCTGGCTAATTGGGGAAGTAGCCATGTAGGAAGAACTATAGACACAAACGAGGAAGAGTTACACCAACTGGATGAGATGGCAAACCTAGTAAAAGTCTTGGAACAAGACAAATATGGAGAGGGGTACCCCCAATTGGGTGCAACACAAGGAAACAAGAGGGACCGGGGAGATGGGACAGGGAAGGGGGAGGAAGAGGTCAAGTGTGCGAAAGGACAGACGAGGGAAATGGAGTGAGAGGACAGGGGTGAAGGCAACTAGACGGGCAGAGCAGAGAAGGAACAACCCTCGAGAGAATGAGGGTGGATACGGATAAACATGACATCGAAGATGGCAGGGAGGTCAGCAGGAGGGCGGGCAGAAGGATGCCAACAAGTGCCAGGGTGAGGACAGCGAGCATATGGCAAGAGCAGCCGGGAGTAAGTGAGGATTAATGCAAGGAGGTGGTAGCCAAGATGGAGGGTTATCATTCCGAGGTGAAGGTGTAGGGATTAGTGCAAGGAATGATGATAGATATGTGGTAGCAGCGGGAAACAACAAGAAGGGGAGGGGCATAAACCATAAGGGAGATCGGGTCATAGACAGGCGCATGCAAAAGGAGACAAGAGCCAGAGAGAGGAAAGGTGGCCGAAGAACGACGCTGCAGCCTGTGGAACCAACCTAGAAAGTTGGTATGTTTACCCTCTAGCCCCTAGCTTCATAAGGAATAAGATGAATCTTTGCAGTAATATAGGAAATTTGACAAGGAAAAGGTATGAGTCTAGCAAGGAGGTTCCTAGGAACTCCTGTGACCCTGGTCGACCAAAAACAGTAGAAAGGGCAATGAAAATCCGAGGTAGTAAGCTAAGGAGGGAGGGAATAGAACCCAGGATGGGAAAGATTTCCACCACCTCAAATGCTCAAAACAAAATAAGGAAGAGCGAGACTATAATCATCCCTATTGGAAACTCTGAGAGAAAACCAGAAGGTAACAAGAAAAAACCTCGAAGAGAAAGTAGAACCGAGAAAAAGGAGAACCACGGAAACAGAAGACCTCTAGGGGAGGAAAAATATAGGGTTAGCATTCTAAGGGAGAACATACCCAAACCCGAGAGACCCTGTGAAGTGAGGAAAAACAAACAAACATCCTTGGTGACGAAACCATGCGGATGCCTTGGACAGGTGGTTTGTGTGATGTTTGTTGCCATGAGGGAAAAACTTGAAGAGAAATAAGAAAAGAAAGAACCCATAACTTTGAGAGGACTGGTGAAATTCCAAAAGAAATCTTGAAGAATACTAATTATGGCACTAGAAAGGATACCAAAAAGGACATAGGTAAATGGGAAATTGTTTTGTTTTATTATTATCAAACTGATAATCATAATGGCTATGTGATAGGTCTCACCTCACACCACGCCCAACATAGAGAGGAAGACAGAGAACAAAAAGAAGCAGACAACAACAGGCATGCAGGTTGTAACATGGCAATCAAGAGGGGCAAGCGAGACAAAAAGATGGCAGAAGGAACGAGAGGCTCGAACAAAGAACAAAGGAAAAGAGGGAGAAAGTCACGCTGTGAACACATGAAAACCCTCATTGACGCCTACATGGCAGGGAACTCGCCAGATATCAGAGCCCAAATTCCTGGATGGGATCGAGAACTAAATGACAATATAAAGAACCAAGACATCCTCATGGAGGAGTGGGAAAGTATGGTTCTCGATCCAAGGAATTCTCGAGGTCATCACTCCCTCTTCAGACAAACAATACAACAATATTGGGTCATGAAGAATGTGGTGGCACAGGCCATGACCCTTAATCGGAAACAAGCAGCGAGCGGTGGAACAGAGGCAAAGTAGAATGCCAAGGAAAAGGATCCTGTCAGGGTAGAACTCCTTAGGGAAATTGCAACAATCTAGATACAGACTTACAGAAACAACTTGGCCTTGGGAAGAATTGAGCAGACACTACAAGACATGAAGAGGAGCGAGATGCTTGGCTCCAGTGCCAAAGCGCCAGCCCCAGTAATATCCTCGGACGAGGATTGAAGCAAAGGTCCAGTACATGTCTGATAAAATTTTGATGAAAAGCTTTTACTTGTTTAATTTGAAAAGTAGTATAGACAGTAAAGACAATGTCGCTAGATGGATAGAGAAAGACCTTTTCAAATTTTGGACAGATTTTAATGCAGACAGGTGGCTAACTGGTTTCCTTTAGGCAGGTAAACCACCTGAAGCAAATGGAAGTTTTGATTTTGAAAAGTTAATATAAATAGAGGAAGCACTACCAAGTTTACAAACAAAAAAAAAAACTACGGAAATAAAATAGCATTGAAACTTAGAAATGCTAGCCCACACACAAAAAATAACACAATTATTTTTGGACAAATGTCCCTGGAAAAACTTAATGCAGGTAAACTGGTGCAGCAGATGGGGGTTTTATTTTATTATGCACTAGTCAAATCTGAGTACAATCTATGGATGCCCAACTAGCAATCCAAACAGCAAGAAAATTTGGTCAAAATTATTTGAGGGAATTACCCTTCCTCCACAAGCAATCCTAGTACAACTTCTCTTCAAAAACTCGTCCTCTTCGACCATCTTTGTCAGCCTCTGCGCAGACCTTATGATGTCTAGCCTCTGAACTTCCTCTGATGAAGTCCTTTTTCCTGTCTCTATTGATGAAATCACTTCTCCGGCACTCTGGGCCCTCTGCCCGACCTCTAGAACTGAAAACGAATTTCTCTCCAACAAAATCAAATTGCTTCTGGAGCAACTACGCTGCCTCACTGGGAATAACTTGGCCCCTTGTTGTTGCCTCTATGGATCTGGAAAGCTTCCTCCGAGTCACTATCTCTACCCCTCACTAACCCTACTTTGATCTCTAGCTCTTCGACAACTGCTGGAGCACCAACGGCCAAGATTAAATCTTAATCAATGGCTAAGATCATCTTAAAATCAATCTGTGTGAGTTTCTAAACGATTCTCACCTTGAATTAATTGATTCTGATTAACTAACCATATTGCCTAAGTTTAGACACAGGAAATATTTAAAAACTGGTTAATAATCTAATTAATCCATCTCTAAGTGGAATTTCCAGAAACAATTTATGGGTTTTGGAGATCTCATGTATTCTAGCCTGTCCACCAAATTTTGTGGCAAGAAAACATTCGATTCTACAAAAACTAACACGATGTTGATGCGGGTCGTAGATTTGGATCCCTGCTCACATTTCCCGGATGGTAGCATTGATCTCCCCGCTGGCAATGATTTTGAGTGGTAGCAGTGGCTCCCCGATGAATAGATGGTGGTAGATTAGGCTCCCCTCCAATGTCAAATTATTCTTCTTTTAGATTCGATAATGTTCAGCATATGAGCAAGGCCAACCAAGAGATAAGCAGGAATAAGCAAGAGATGAACCGAGATGAACAATGACAATACGTGATGATGAGATACTTGAGATTGGATATGAATTGATGACAGGATACACATGACATGATGAAGGTGGAATTCTCCCTAGTTGAGAGGGATGTTAAAATTGGAAACTAGGGCCAAATTTCACTTTGGACATCTCATTTGATGGAGATAATGATTGCATTGAATTCCTCTTTTCGAGAGGATCAAAATCGACCTAAATATTATCTAATTTGGCCAAGGGAAAGTATACTTTTAAATTATGAGTCCACATGTGCATACTTAATCAGGCCGGCCCTAAAGCAAATTGGACACCCTTGGAAGGCTATAAATACAAGTGAACTCTGCCTCATTTGGACATCATTCTTTTATTCTCTTTCTTCTTTTTGGCTCGCACAAGTCTGAGGCATGTCCGTGGCAATGGTTCGCACAAAACAGAAATTGTAGGGCCTGAATCTCGCATTTCTGTTTTACGGTTTTGGGCCTCAGTCGCAAACATGACACAGAGACTGCAATCGCTTGCTGGTCAGCTCATACATGCGACTGAAGCTTTTTAGTCGCTCACACATCTCGTCCTCCATGCGACTAGAAACTAGGGTTCTTGATTACAATCGTTGGCCTGACAAAGGATACCTTTCGGTGCACTCGCTGGTTTACAGGCTCAAGGGAGAGACTAGAACCTCTCAATCGCACGCATGCCTCCTCCATGTAACTGGGACTTAAATATTGAAATTTCAGTTGTACGAAGTTTTCACTTGTTGACTGTAGTGTTTGGCAGTTGACCGCAGATAGTAACAGTTCATTACAGGCTTCTAGATCAGGTTTTTTAGCATGAGCATTGTTGGGTTCATTTCATAGATGTGGTTTAGTTGATTTTGTTGGATAGATGTATGGATGAAGGTATGGACCATTGTACTCTCTTTTCCCCATAGTGGGTTTTGCCCTGGTCTCTGACCAATCCTGTTGCCTCTATGTGTGAGTTCTTTCCTTCTTTTGTTCCTTTATGTTCCGCTGCATTGATGATGTTATTGTTCTTTCTATATAGTTGCATATGTTGCTAGATAATCATGTAAATCTGAATAATGCTATGATGTCATGGGGTGAAAATAATATGGAAAGCATAAAATGCAATTATAAAAGCAAAGAACAACATAACCCTAAGAAAATTAACTTTTTTAGGTTGAGCACAACCCTGAATGTTTCTTGGATTTTCATTACTTGCATGTCAGTTGAAGAAATGGGCGGGCTGCTTTTTTGGATGCTAGAGGAACCAGACGACAACTGCTTACTGTTCGAAGAACCCCAGGTCGGGCTAGGAGAAGAAATAGAACTAGTGCGCTTACTTACCTGATTCCTGCTTGCTTAACCTCTATTGACCTCCTGAGATCTATCTCCCTCCTCGACCTTTATGGTGAAACAGGCCACCAACACAAGACTACACGAGTCATCCCGCCAACAACTACAAACGTTCACTGAAAGCCCACAATGGAACCTACCTACCATTGATGGAGACCCAATTTCAACCTCTCTTGTTGCTCGAATGGATCTCGATTATGAACTGGAGATGATAACTTTATGGAATGCTTGATGCTTGCTAGATTGATTGATTGAGGAGCTGGAGGATGAGTCCTCCCCAAAGAGCCAATTAATATATGAGGAGTTTGAGGAAGGAGTTGGATGAGGAGTATCCCAAAGTAGTCAACCGATCAAACCACCAACAGCAGTTGATCACCTTTTGCCAAAAGCATTTTCCTTTCACCTCTCAACAAAAGATGCCTTTATCCATTCAACCTCTATCCAAAAGCCATGAGCCTTATGTTGAAGTTTCTAAGTTTACTTAGTTAGAAACCCTTCATGCACTTTTTCTGATTTATTACTACCTGCTTGTTATTTTTCCTTTAACAAGTTATTTACAAAGTAAATACTGAAAATAAAAACCAGTGCATGCTCAACATATTAATGATTAGCAACTAAAAGAAACAAGAACAAACACACCACATGACACCATTATTTTTGGACCAATGTCCCCGGAAAAACCCAATGCGGGAAACCGGTGCAGCTATCTGAGGGTTTACTTATTAAGCAATATCAGAGTACAATCCGGTTGCCGAAACTAGCCTACCCAACTGAGAATTTCCTTAGCAAATATACCTCACAGTTTGAGAGAAATCTCCTGGCTGAAACACCTGAAAATCCTTCTGGCAGTTCCTCAGCACAAAACTACTCCGCAACCCCAGCGTCTGCCCAATCTAGACTACGTCAGCCTCTCCTGGCCCAGCGCTAGCCATGCGTCAGCCTTCCTTGGCCTGCATCAACTCTGGGAGCCTCTACATCAGCTACGCTGGCCCCTCTGGTGCTCTGTGTAGCACTTGGCTACCTCTGCGTGAGCCCTTGTTGGCTCTACATCACCCTCCTTAGCTGTTGCGTTGCTCTCCTGGCACAATCTCTGCCTTCTCTATTTCTCTGTACTCAATTCCCCTCAGTTTCTCTCCCGATCACTGATTCTATCTCTCTTAACAAACCCCGCTCTAGAGAATAGAATGAGTGATTATCTGGTGTGTTCTCCAAGTGACCCTCAAGCCCCCTCTTATACTTTTCCTGTTGACATCTCAATAGCCGAGATTAAGTCCCTAATCAATGGCTAAGATTAGATATGGCTTGATCCATGTCTTTTGGACCACTCTAACACAGATTCATATTAATACACATTAATATTTTATTTTCCCTAAGTTTAGACGTAGGGACTCCATTAAAAATATTAATTATTTTAACATCTCCTGATCTATTTAGAATCTGCACAAACCCTTTCTGGGTATTAGAGATCTCATGTGCCCCAACCTCCACCAAATTTCATGGCTAGAGCACATCCGATGCTACCCAAATCAACACTCCCTCTTAGCGAGGACTGTGCTCTAGCAATACTCCTCACTAAGTATTACTTTGATCATCTGACATCGGTACTTGTGCTAATGCTAGGCCTTCCTGTCCAACATCCTCTGCACTGCTGCGTCTTGTACTGTTGCCCATGGTTCTGCCACTGCCACTGCTGCATCTGTACAACAGCTCCCTCTGCATCTATGTTGCTGCTAGTCCTTTCCCCCAGTATTGCATCTGCACTGCACCTCCTCTCATCAAACTGCATTGTGCTGCCCATCGCTGCACTGCAACTCAGTTACTGAGAAGTAAATAACTGATCTCCCAACTGACCTACCAGTTGGGCTAGAGACACCCACTGATGTTAAAGCTCCCCCTGTCGCTGACAAGTGCTCCCTCTCTCTGACCTCTGCACTGCTGCAACAACTCCCTACATCTCGCACCGTTGCACACCTCTCTATGCCTTCCTGCATTGGTGCAACACTCCTGTGCCTCCCGCACTACTGTAGCCTGCTAGCTTTGCGCTGTCTTGGGACTCCTGCACTGTATCTCTCTCTTCCGCTCCATCCGCATCTGTCTCTACCCAACTCAGCCAGTCCTGATACTCCTCTTCGGGGCTCCCGTAGCAAGGTCTAATCTAAGAGGCTGGGTACCTTAAGGATCCTGCCCCTCATCGCCTGTAGTCCACCTGAATATAGCTCGATGTCTCCCCACTTCCACTCAAATGGTACGTGTGCACTCGTGGCACAGTCATCGTCTGTCAAAACTTCCTTCTCTGCCCGTGTTGGCATTGTCTTAGTCTTAGAAGACTCTCCCTTACTCTTCTTCTTTGGACACTGGGTCGCATAATGACCCAGCTCCCCATAGTGGAAGCACTTGATCTTGGAGAGATCTTTCTTCTTCCGCTTCTCCTGCTTTCCCTCAGATGCTAGCACCACATCTTCCTCCTCATGCTTGACTTTGATCCCTTTGCTGCTGCTACCTATCTTCGACTGTCGTCTGATCTCTTCCTAGTGAGGAGCTGCCCACATCTCATCCCAAGGTGGAAGTGTCCCTCTAACCAGTATACTCTGGACAAATACTTCCCATTCGTCCGAGACAGCATTCAGGGCTATCCTCACCATAAGCTCCTGATCTAGTGTCACTCCTATAACAGTCAACTAGTCTCGAATCTCATTCAGTCCTCCGAGGAAGGTGTTAATTGATTGACCCTTCTTCATCTGATACAACCTCATCTGGTTCTCGAGCAGCGTTCTTCTCTGCACAGAAGTATGCTGGTACAGGTTCTTGAGAGCCTCCCACATCTCAATTGCGTTTCCTTCTTGGCTATATGTGGTACCACATGATCCTTGACACCGTCAAGTATAATGCACTTAGCCCTCGCCATTGCCTCCTCGTACTTGTCGTTATCATTGGAGTCAACTGGGATAGCTATAACCTTCAAGGCGAAGTTCTTGACACGATTCCTATCAAGCACTGATAAGATTTTGGCCTTCCAAACTACGATTTCGATGCTCCGTCTAGTTTATCCTGGTCTCTTACCCTGTGTAGTGCCATGACGCTCCTCTACTTCCCTCCTGGAAGTTCTCTATTCAACTCCTCTGAGTCTACTTCCCGTCTGAAAATTCTCTTCTAGACTCCCTCTAAGTCCTGATTTCCCTCCTGGAAATCCTCTTGCCACTTGTTGAGATGCCCCCTACTCTGATCATCTTGTGCAATTGCACTGTTGCTCCGGGTTCCTCGGTTAGGAACCCTCAGTAACAACTACTTTGGCCCTACTCTGTCAGGTACTGTTCTAACTACAGTACCTCATCAGCTCCACTTTGCAATATTCCTGCAGCCTTCTAGACCCCAGCAACTGCCTCTCTGTGAACTGCGTCAACCCCTATCTGCCACACTTTGGCTCTGCGTCACCCCAGATGGGTCTACGTCAGCCCTGGGATGCCTTGTGTCAGCCCTCTGGCCCTCTGCATCAGCAACGCTAGCCTCTCTAAGGCTCTGCGTAATTCCTGGCTTCTTCTGCGTGGCTCTAGTTGGCTTTGCGTCACACTTCCTTAGCTTCTGCGCTGCTAGAAACGACTTTTGTCACCTCGGGACATTGATTTTCTACTGCTATTGCTCCGCTCAGTTGATGTCTTTTAGTCCTCTTGTGATTTGCAATCACCCTCTGATACCATGTTGAAGTTTCTAAGTTTACTTAGTTAGAAACCCTTCATGCACTTTTTCTTATTTATTCCTAGCTACTTGTTATTTTTCCTTTAACAAGTTATTTACAAAGTAAATACTGAAAATAAACACTAGTGCATGCTCAACATATTACAGATCAGCAACTAAAAGAAACAAGAACAAACACACCA
>APFE030327553.1:0-26129 GCA_000404065.3 Pinus taeda | reverse complement strand
TGGAACATAACGAGCACACGTCATGGTCTGATCTCCTGGGACCAAGACTAAAAACCCATCAAAGCTCTCTGTCTGAATACCTCTCCGCTCAACCATCTAGGCATCGATGAAGTTGTGGGTCACCCCACTGTCAACCAAAATTGATACTCTCTGGCCACATACTGTCCCTTGTACGCATAGCGTCAGATACTTGGGAACTCCTCGCAACGCTGCAAGGGCCCCTCCAGTGGGTGCAAAAGATGCACCACCTACTGCTGGCGGTGGTGGTGGCAAAGGACCCTGTACAACATGGCTATCTCTTGCCTCCACATCATCCTCGTCATCCTCCTCTCCACTGCTCTCGGAGAAGACCTCAATAAAATGTGCTTTACCAACAACACATCTATGTCCTGGTGCCCATGGCTCTTGACAAGTGAAGCACAACCACTTCTTCTTCAGCTCCCTCATGGCATCATCGTCAAGCTGTACTCGTCCTGGATTCCCCTTTGGAGGTGGAATCCTCACATCCTTCCCCTTAGACTGGAAAGTCTGTCTCTGGGGGTAAGGTGTTTGGGTCCTGGGTAAGACATCCTGTAAGTCCCAAGTCCTGCTGATAGTGTCCTGGAGTGTGGCTGGTCTAGTGGATCAGACTAAACCCCGAAGTGGCTCTGCTAACCCTTCAACATATATAGACCCTCTGTGTCGTGGATAGGTCTAGCACCATCACAGAGACCCTCAAGAAATCTGCATTATAGGTCTTTGGGCTCCCTGTCTGTTTGAGCCTTGTCAGCTCAACAAAATGTTGCTCTGGGTCCCTCCGATCAAATCGCTCCATCAGTCTCTTGGTAAACTCGGCATATGTCGTCACTGTGGAGTGCCCTAGTGTAACCATCCCATGAAACCACCAATCTTGGGCCTCACCATCCAAATGCAATGTTGCCACCTTGATGGCCTCTGTCTCTGACATCTGGTTAAGCTGGAAATAAATGTCTAGCTTCTCCACCCAAGACTTTGCCGAACTGTTTGATGAACCATCAAACGCAGGCAAGTGGAATCTACTCGCTGCACGGTAGGTTTCACCATCATGGTAATGCCGGTACACTCTGTGATGGTCGTGGGGTCTACTATCCCACTGGAGCTGAACAAAATCTCTGAATGAGAGGGCTTCCCTGAATTCCTGCCCAAAGGCCTCGTACTCTACAAAATAATCGCCCATATGTCCGAGCTCTGCCTCCTACTGGGCTATGGCCCCTGTGTCGGCTCCTAAGAAAGTGGGCATGGTAGAGCGTGTAGGGGCATGTGAGGCCACCTGCTGTGCATTATCATGCTGCTCTGGAAAATGGTGGGATGCGCCTGATCCCTCATCAACCTAAAAAACCCATGGGCTCTCATGCTGTCTGGCCTCTACTGCAGTGAATCTCTGCCCCATCACCTCAATCTGCCTCGACAGATCTTGCACAGATTTGAGGAGCACATCCACAAATCTCTTCTCGTCATCATCTGCCATCGGATCCTCCTGCTCCGTGTCTACCACAAGCTCCTCCTGTTCTGCGTCCACCATCGGAACACAGTCTCCCTCTCTGTAAGTGTTCTCCAAATTATGCCTAGTGTCTCTATATCTCTGACCCCTGTAACAGATAGAGTTTTTCCCCTAGTGTCATAGATTGCTAGCTCCATAGGTTGAGCCAGATCTATGCTTTGATACCACTGTAATATCCCTAACCTGGAATATTCCTCAAACCCCAACAAAATCTCAACCAGGAAAATACACAAGTGGTATAGTAGCTGAGAAAATCACAGAGATATAATGATAGAGATATAATAGTAGTGCAACAACAATAATGAACATATGAAATATAAACAGATACACATGAAATGCAGCGAGAAATGCTAAGCCATTTTATTATACTGAGTAAAGGAATGAGTACAGAGGTGATCAGAAGGACAGCACCTCGACTTGCACAAGGCAAGTGAAGAAATACACTCAGAATAACGAAGGAATGACCTCACACTGATCTGTGTCCCAGCTGCTAGAAAATTGTCATGTTGCTGCTGCTGGAAATCGAATGAGGATTTGGGGCTGCTCCCCTCCTCATAAAAAGGTTGAAACTCTGGAATGGGACTCTACTCAAGAAACCCAGAAAGCTTTTCTGAAATGGCCGACCCCCGAAAATCACCCCGTTAGGGTTCTGCGCAGTTCCTCAAAGACGCTGATGAACTGCTGCTAAAATCCTGATGAAACTACTGCTGGAATGCCAATGGAAATACCTTGCCCAAGAAGGCACTTGAAGTCCCCTGGGGCTAAGGATGAGATCTTCGAACGGAGACACTCGATGCACTAAACAATGCTACAGACTAGCTAAACAGCCAGCGTGCTCTAAGTCGAAATGACTATCACAAATGCTCATAACCGGAATGATCAAAATGAGGGGGCTCCTCTCTCCTTTATATCCTTTGCCTCTCTCAATCCCAAGGCTCACCTCCTCCTGCGTGATTCCTCTCTTTCCACGTGTTTCTTCCCTCCTGCGCAATCCCTCCATGTGTCTGCGTGGGCTCCATTTCTGCGTCCCCCCTTTGGCCCACTTGGCTCCCCTCTAAGTCACAACGTTGTGCTACTAGGAAGCAACTTTTTATTCTAGAAGTGAGTTATGTCCCCCGTCCTCACTTTTTTTATTTACAAATAACTATAGAAGGCAAAAATTGAACAAAATCGAATATTCCAATTAGCCATGGCTAATTAGGAATATTACAATCAATCTATATATGACATGTTCAAGAGTTTGAGGAGAAAGGTGTGACATGGATTAGGAATTATGCCCACTGGGAGATGGGGAGGTTGAGGAATATTTTTATTCCTATAAGAACCAATCAATCGATGAGGAGTTTAAGGAGCTAGATGATTAGGGTTCTTCCAACCGGGAAATGAGGAAGGAGTTTCAGGAGTTGGATGAATGAGTACACATATTAGAGTATTATGCGAGGGGCAAGTGTGAAAATTCTATCACTACAACAACTGATTTATTTTTCCTACTTATTCCACAATAAGTTACTTATGAAATTACTTCAATAAACATTAAAATAAATACTGTCGTAGATATCACACTGTAATACAGAAACAAACATATGCACAAGCATTAACACATTGACACAGATATTTTGGACAACAGTCCCCGAAAAAACCCAATGTGGGAAAACTGCTGCAGCAAGGGAGGATTTTATTATTCAGCAATTCTTCTGTACAAAAGGGTGCCAAACTAGCTTACCCGCAGAGAAAAATAATTCTCTAGCACTTCTCCCAATCCCAGCATCAGCACGGTTGACCTCTGTGTGGCTCTCAAACCCTCTGCGTCAACCCCTGCTTGACTACCTTAGCCCTAGGCCTCTCTGCATCACTCACATAGGCCCAACAAGTGACCGCACAGTCTTTTGTTGCCTCTGCGTCGGCTTGAAAAGCCCTACGTCTGCCTCTTCTGCCTCAACGCTGATCTCTAGTGGCTGATCCCACCTCTCTGCTCCGTACTTGCTGCCTCCTAACTGCTCACCAAACCACTGGTTCAATTTCTCAACTAACACCGCTCCAGAAATTGAACAGACTGGGCTCCCTCAGTGTGTCCTCCAAGTGACCCTCAAGCCTCCTCTTATACTTTTCTCGTTGACAAATCAACGGCCGAGATTAAGTCCCTAACCAATGGCTAAGATTATATCTAGCTTGATCCATGACTTTTGAACCATTCTAACATAGTTTTATATTAATACACATTAATATTTTATTTTCCCTAAGTTTAGACTTAGGGACTCCATTAAAAAAAATTAATTATTTCAATATCTCCCAAACTATTTAGAATATGCCCAAACCCTTTCTGGGTATTGGAAACCTCATGTGCCTTAGCCTCTCCACCAATTTTTGTGGCTAGAGCACATCCGATGCTACCCCAAATCAACACTCCCTCTTAATAGGGACCGTGCTCTAGTAATACTCCTCACTGAGTATCACCCTTATCATCCGGCATCGGTCCCTGTGTTGATGCTAAGCTTCCCTGCCCAACATCCTCTGCACTACTACATCCTATGCTGCTTCCCATGGCTCTGCTACTACCATTGTTGCATCTGTACGACAACTCCCTCTACATCCGTGTTGTTGCTGGTCCTTTATCCCAACAGTGCATCCGCACTGCAACTCCCTCTGCATCCTTGCCGTTATGACTCCCATTTCTGCTACTAAAACGAGTTCTTTACCATCCCCATCTTTTCCCTAAAGTAGTCAAATATTGTCCTTCCAGGGCCTTGGTGAGGACGTTTGCCCCCTGTTCTCCTGTAGGAGTGTAGCTCAACTGTACAACTCCTCGTTGGACACAATCCTTGAAAAAGTGACATCAGATATCAATATGCTTTGACCTATCATAAAACACTAGATTCTCAGAGAGCTTGATGCAACTCTGACTATCACACATGATGCTGGTTGCCTCCATATCCCTTCTGAATAGCTTCACAAGCAGTTTTCTAAGCCATATGGCCTCACACAAAGTTGTGCTTGCTGCCATATATTCTGCCTCATATGAGCTCAAAGCCACGGACCTCTTTTTCCTACTGCACCAGGAGGTCATTCCTGATGCAATGTTGAAACAATACCCAAAGGTACTTTTCTGATCCACTGAACTTCCTGCCCAATTTGCATCAGTAAATCCACTCAATCTCATATCCTTTACTTCTGGTGTACAAGAGTCCATAATCGATTGTTCCCTGTAAATACCTGAGAACATGTTTGGATGCTACCCAGTGCGCCCTCTTCGGTTCCACCATGAACTCACTAAGGGTGTTGACAGAGTAGCAAATGTCTGGCCTAGTATTGACCAAATACATCAGGGACCCTATGAGCTACCTATATAGGGTGGGATCGACATCCTTGTCTTCTGATGCATCAATCTTCTTCCAGTTGGTGATCATTGGCATAGCCATAGGTCTACAGTCCTCCATCCCGAATCTTTTCAGGATTTCTGTAGCATAGCTCCCTTGCCCAAGAAAGATTTCTCCCTTCTACTGCCAAACTTCCAACCCTAGGAAGTAGTGCATTCGTCCCAAATCCTTCATATCGAATTTTGTGGCTAGATTGTTCTTGCAGTGCTCAATGAGTCTGGATGATCCTGTCAGAAAGAGATCATCCACATACAATACTAAGATTAGCAGTTCGTTCTCTACAACCAGATAGTAGAGATTCAGATCCACGTCACTCTTGACAAACCCCATTTTCTGCAAGTAGCCATCTATTCGACCATACCATGCTATCGGTGCCTGTTTCAGCCCATACAAGGCTTTCTTCAATCTGCATACATGAGACTTATTCTCATGAGTTTCAAAGCCCTCTGGTTGTTCAACGTATACCTCCTCTTCTATTACCCTGTTCAGAAATGTCGTTTTGACATCCATCTGATGGATCTCCCATCCCATCTGGGCTGCAAGAGAAATCACGGTCCTAATAGATGTATACCTGACTACCAGGGCGAAGGTCTCCTTATAGTCAATCCCTTCCTTTTGAGCATACCCCTTAGCCACAAACCTGGCCTTGTATTTCTCAACACTGCCATCTACAGCGTATTTGATCTTGTAGATCCATCTTGAACCAACCATTGGTTTGTCTTGAGATCTTGGCACTACCTCCCAGACATCATTTACCATTATGGAGTTGTATTCCTCTACCATCGCATCTAGCCAAACCTGATGTTGAGTTGCCTCCTTGAAACTGGCAGGCTCTCCATCCTGAACTACTAATGCCTGATATCTATCTGATTGTTTTTTCTCCCTCTTATTGTTTTTTGGCACACCGATGAAGTCCTCTGCATCTCGCAAAATCTGACAAAGTTCCCTGCTAGTTCTTCCTCTGCCAGCAAGGTTTTCTGTTAGCTCCTCCTCCTCATCCTGATAATATTCCAGTCCTAAGGAAAAATTCCTTACTTCTATTGGTTGAAGAGGCTTAACCAACAGCTCCTCTTTCGACTGCTCCTCAAAAGGCATCTCGCAAGATCTTCTGAAAGCCCTATCCTCCATGACCTTTAAATCTCGTCGTACTACTACCTTCTTGCTCCATGGAAGATAGATTCTATATGCCTTAGCATTCTCGCTATATCCTACCAGATATCCCTTTTCCGCAGTCTGATCCAGCTTCTTCCTCTTTTCTTCGGGTATGTGGAAATATGCTAGACTCCCAAATATC
This sequence comes from Pinus taeda, assembly GCA_000404065.3. Classification (NCBI taxonomy): domain Eukaryota; kingdom Viridiplantae; phylum Streptophyta; class Pinopsida; order Pinales; family Pinaceae; genus Pinus; species Pinus taeda. Next base: position 19,942 of record APFE030327553.1, on the reverse strand, counting down.
CTGAAATGACTAACTTCAGGTGTCTTCCCTGTGAAGACTTTCTCTAGAGTAAACTCGCCCACTGCCCGATGAGGAGTCTTGTTCTGAACATAGACTGCTATGTTGCATGCTTCTGCCCACAGGAATTTTGGCATATCCTGATCATACATCATGGCCCTAGCTGCTTCTACAATAGTCCTATTCTTTCCTTCTGCTACCCCATTCTGCTCCGGATTATATGGAGTTGTCCACTCTCTTCTGATGCCCTCCTTAGCGCAAAAATCAGTGAAGTCCTTATCGACATATTCTCCACCATTATCTGAGTGCAAAACTTTTATTTTCTTCCTAGTCAGATTCTCCACTAGAGCTTTGAACTCCTTGAATAGACAAAAAACCTCATCCTTGGTTTTCAGAAAATAAATCTAGGTTTTCCTTGAGTGGACATCAATGAAGGTAAGGAAATACTCGGCACCACTGAGAGCTTTGACAGACATAGGTCCGCAGATATCAAAGTGTATCAATCCTAGTACACTCTTGGCCCTATGTTTTCTCCTAGGAAATGATGCCTTGGCATACTTTCCTAGAACTATCCCCTGCATACATCATCTCGTTCCATACTCAGATCTGGAACTTTTGTTACAGTGCTCCTGAGAATTCTCATAGCTCCATGGTGCAAGTGACCCATTCTTCTGTGCCATAGTTCTTTCAAGTCCGTGTCTCCATGACTGCCTACTAGTGTCATTGCTGATTCTAGTTGCAATCTATACAACCGATTAATTTTGATCCTGATCTGCACTTTCTCTTTCCAGCTCGGGTGTTTGACGTATACCTTCTCCTTGATGAAGTAGACGTCATAGCCCTTGCCTTGTAGTTGCGACATGAAAATTAAGTTCATTCCCAATCCTGGTACATGCAGTACATTTGTAACACGGAACCATTCTCCCTATTTTGTTTGAAAAACTCTGGTACCCTTCCCTACTAGAGTACACTTTGCCTTGTTCTCCATGGTGATCTGAAAATCCATACACTTCCTGATTCCCGTCATATGCCATGAATCTCCATTGTCAATATACCATACCTCTGATGATGCAGCACTAGTCATACACGCCACTTCTTCTTCCAGCCTGGAAGCCAACATAGAGAAATCGAAATCTCTTTCTCTTATGCAATCTTTTGAATATCTGTGCGAGTCCCCTGACGTGGATGCCTCTGCATCGTGGTCTTGACCCATAACTTATTTTCCCTTTCTGTCTCTGATTACTTCCTCTCCTACCATGTGAAAATTCTATCACTACAGCAATTGATTTATTTTTCCTACTTATTCCGTAATAAGTTATTTATGAAATTACCTCAATAAACATTAAAATAAATATTTTTGCAGATATCACACCATAATACAGAAACAAACATATGCACAAGCATTAACACATTGACACAGATATTTTGGACAATAGTCCCCAGAAAAACCCAATGTGGGAAAACCGATGTAGCAAGGAAGGATTTTATTATTCAATAATTCTTCTGTACAACAGGGTGCCAAACTGGCTTACCCACAGAGAGAAATAATTCTCCAACACTTCTCCCAATCCCAGCGTCAGTTCAGCTGACCTGTCCGTGGCTCTAAAACCATCTGCGTCAGCCCCTGCTTGACTGTGTCAGCCCTGGGCCTCTCTGCGTCACTAGCGCATGCCCAACAAGTGACTACGCAGTCTGTTTCTGTCTCTACATCTGCCTCTTCTGCCTCAACGATGATCTCTAGTGGCTGATCCCACCTCTCTGCTCCATACTTGTTGCCTCCTGATTGCTCAGTAGACCACTGGTTCAATTTCTCAGCTAACCCCGCTCCAGAAATTGAACTAACTGGTCTCCCTCAATGTGTCCTCCAAGTGACCCTCGAGCCTCCTCTTATAATTTTCTTGTTGACAAATCAACGACCGAGATAAAGTCCCTAATCAACGGCTAAGATTAGATCTGGCTTGATCCATGAATTTTGGACCATTCTAACACAATTTTATATTAATACACATTAATATTTTATTTTCCCTAACTTTAGACTTAGGGACTCCATTAAAAATATTAATTATTTTAATATCTTCCAAAGTATTTAGAATCTACCCAAACCCTTTCTGGGTATTGGAGATCTCATGTACCTTAGCCTCTCCACCAATTTTCGTCGCTAGAGCACATCCGATGTTAGCCCAAATCAACAGCAAGAGCCTTGAACCTTTTGCCTTCACAACCTCACCAAGTACGCATAAGTAACTTGCCCAGTAAGACACCGGCCTAGTCAAACAAGTCCAACAGGTAGGTCCAACAATAGGAATCATTCTATAACAAAAAACCAATAACCAAAAGCCATTCACTAGTAACCTTCAACCTTCAACCTCGAACCTTTAGCCTCTCACCTTCAGCCATAATCCATTAGTCAGAAGAAGCCAAGCATACCAACATAAATCTTATCATTCATTACGATTTCATTATAATTTATTATACCCATCCATTTACAATTTCAGATCACAGATGCAAAGGAAAGGAAGGGTCTTCAAGGAGGGGCTTGACAGAATCTTCAGGGAGGGGCTTGACAAAGTCTTCAAGGAGGGGAGGTAGCCGCTATCATCCAAGCTATTGATAGATTGACAACCTACCAAGTTCGGCGAAGGAAATAACTTTGGTTGATATAAATTTAACAAAAACCTTATCCGATGTGGACAAACGATGTTCCTTCTCATTTCACGTTTTTTATTATGCAAACCCTACGATTGAGGGGGGTCGAGGATCCTCTTATCGAGAGTACTCAAAGTGATTTCTTATTACCGAACTAGGCCATTTTGGGACATTTCTCTATGTTTAGTGGGATTGATTTGATTACTTGTTGAGCACCTTTGTACTCGCTGGCTGGTATGGTATGTGGCGACCTATGACTCAAATAGGCTCTTTACTGGCTGAGTTTACAATGTCTTTAGACAAGTTATCAGAGCTACTGAGGGAAAGTGCTTGGTCGGAGATATGCATATTTTGGACAGTAAGTAAAAGAACTTGATATAATGTAATGTATGAAATGTCAAATGAAATAGTCTCAGATATAATCGGAGATATCAAGGGAAGGTACTCGGTTGAGATGGGCGCTAAATAGATGAACCTAAGATTGTGATCATATAACTTGAGCCACCAATAGGAAGGGACTCTGGGGAATAGAGCTACCAATGTACGCCAATGATATGTACAGATACAGGCGCATAACACATCTGATTTGATAATGCAATGCCCATCTATAGGTTTGAAACATGATCAGTATTGTTGTTAACTGTGTATACCGGTGATACACTCGGAGAAAGACCTACTCTCTGGTGGCTAAGTGGAAAAGCTAGAAAGAGCCAAGTTAGCCCACCGAACTACTACTACTACCAAAGCCAACCATCGGTAACATCCCTTCCTGTTGGTGTAAACCCAATGAACACTCAAGTGTATTGAATCAATATATAGGAAATACATATGGATAATAAACAACAAATTAACTGCTGACCTGATCTGATCCATAAAGATGTAATCCTCATACTTCCTTATTAATCAAGGAATAACTCGAAGACTTCCATCATCAACCAGGTAGTCAAGAGATAGGCCTTACCTTCTCAACCAAGGAGTCACTTGAATACTTACCTTGTTGAGAAATGAGTCATTAATTATTAGATTTAGCCCAACCCTAATTGACTATTTTTTGTTTCTTTTCCCAGACTTCAAAGGTTGTCGTTCACTAGTCACCATGGCGCCGATAACTTCTTGTTTAGAGGCTCGTTTCCCTTCTATAAAGTAGTTTCCATTAACTCAAAGGAAAGGAGACCTACTTGATAGATCAATGAGTCATTCAAATACTTATCTCATTAATAAATTCATATTTCTCAAAATTACCTTATCGAGAGAAGAGAGTGACCTTTAATACTTTCCTTATTGTTGAAGGAGTCACTTGAATCCTTTTATATTCTTCCCGTCAATTGGGGAGTAGTTATAAGACTTACCTTCTCGATCGAGGAGTCATCATCGAGCCTTAGCTCCTCAATAGAAGTAATAAACTACTCGATATCTGGTATGTTCTCCCCTAGATAGAGGCGTAGACAAAACTACCAAATATACTTTTCTTTTCTTCTCGAGTGAATGAACAGGTGGATATTAACGAGTGAATGAGTGGATATTGGGATTGGTCCAAGGATATTGGTAAAGGAAGCGAAGCCTTACCTACCTATTTAATTATTGATTGGACTAATTAGGAAAGGTAACAAGTGAAACTACTAGATAAGAGATATTGATTAAGAAGGGCAAATCCCATAACGCTGGATATTGGGATTGGCACTGGCAACGAGGGGTGATGGAAAATCCTTCCTCCTCGTGAAGGGTGAAGCCTGTAGCTAGACATACAACGAGTCACCTTCCCTCACAAGCAAAAGAAAGTAGTCTTTCTTCCCTTTCCTTTCTTTTCAAGCGACTACGACTTGCTTGTTTGGCGATATTGATTGGGAAAGCTACAAGTGACAGTGGTGTGATCTTTCCTCACTAGAGATAGCGAAGTGGTCTTTCCTTAATATTTCCCAACCCATGGTAACATGTAAATCTATTGGATAGAATATTTTGAGTGGTAATGGAAATATTAGTGGTTCTCACTTAGGATTATTACTAAATGGTGGTTATGAGGGCCTTTGTGAAGTTCTTGGGGTTGATGAGGAGATTCCAAACGAATCCACGACTAGAGCCCATAGGGTCACATGGGGGATGGAGGCTTTACAATTACCAATTTGGTCCATTTCTCTGAGAGGTTGAATCACAAATATATGGAGCCCAAGTCTATTAATAATTAGGACGTTCTTTATAGTTTATCCAATAAGTATGTCTATCTTTCCTACATGGCTTTTGTGAAGAAAGTGAAGAAGGGTCATTTGGAAGAGCATTCGCCAATGATCTATGTTATTAATGTCATACTGAATTAGGGAAAGGTGAATGATGGGATGATCACGACATACAAGGCCAAGGTGTTGGAGAGGGAAATCCCATCATGCAACATTTCTTGTTGGATCTCTTGTTAAATGGTGTTTTTTAATCCAACAAAGTTTCCTTTCTTCTCCTCTAGCTTACTAACATAGTACAATTGCTAATATGAAAGGAATTTGATTTCTCTACTATGCATCTTTTTGTGATGTTGAGTTCTACAATAAAGATGAGATATATACAGATGGGAGTGAATGGTGCTTGCAAACCTAAGCATCTAATCTCTTCAGATACAACCCATTGAGTGGTTTATTGAGGGCTTCACCCTTGAGATCAAAAAGCACATATGGCCCCTTTTCCAAGAGTGTTTGATGATGTAGGGGCCTCACCAGAGGGATATAAACTTTCCATACCTTATTTCTTTTTTTTGGATCATAGACAAGGAATAGATAACCTTCGCAAAAGAAGGGAGGGTGGAAATTGTTAATTTTTGCAACTAGGGTCAAATTCCACAATGGACAGCTTAGATGATCGGGATGATTCTTGCATTAAATTCTTCTTTTTGAGAGGACCAAAATCGACCTAAAGAACACCCAATTTGGTCAAGCGGAGGTTAAGTTTTGAATTATTTTATTCATTCATGCATTATGGAGTGGGTCGGCTCTAACCACATGGGCAACTGCTTAGGTCGGCCTTAACCCCAAGTAAACCCTCAGAAAAGCCTATAAATATAAGCGACCTCAAGCTCATTTCATCACAACTATCAAGCCATCTTCTTTCCTTCTCTTTTGTCTTGGTTCGCACAAGTTTGATGGAAGGAGTTCGCACAAGGGTCCGAAATCACAGGCGTGAGGTTCGCTCTGACTTACAATTTTTTGATCCTCGGATGCTGGCACAGATCTGGGCATTTTAGTCCTTGGACGCTAGCACACAAGCTTATGAGAGCATCCAGAGAGCCCTAGACGCTGGCACAGAGGCTTAAGGGAGCATCCAAGGGTTCAGAGGCAGATCTAGAGGTGTCGGTCCACGAACGCTCACACATAGTAGTCCTGAGAGCGTCCAAGTCGTCCCTAGCGCACGCATAGCAACTGGAAGAGAGCGTCCAAGGGTTTTTGAGCATATCTGGTGAGTTTGACCCTGAATGCATGCACAGGGACTTCTTGACAGCGTCCGAGCAGCTACAAATGCCCTCACACAGTGGCAGAGAAAGCATCCAGAGAGTTTCGGGCGCACGCAGACAAATTTGTTGAACGAATCCAAGGTTTTGATGTTGGGTTGATCAGTTGGCTTCAGTGATCTGGTAGATCTGGGTTCATCTCTATTGTTATACAGATCTGTAGATTTGATTTATTAGTATCCGCTGCAAACATATGTATTAGGCTCATTGTAATCTCTGCTGAAAAACTTTTATGATGATCTATTAAAGAAGAAGATTAGAAAGGGTTTCTCCCTTGTGGGGTTTTTCCCTGGTTTTGGACCAATATGCTGTCTCTTATGATTGAGTTACGTTTATGATTGATTATACTACTAATAATTGGATGTGTTGTTAATGGAAAAGTAAATTGGGCTAAAGTAACTGATACAACATAAGACAATCAGAAAATTTAACAGAAATGTCAGTGATAGTGGGCATTCGAACATATTTTCATGGCCTTATGGGTTTTGCAAGGTGACATAGTGGTCTTCGTCCTATTTTTCCAAATAAAAGAATTATTTCTCTTATGATTCCACTTGTATTGATTTGATTAGAATATGAGACCTATTCATTCATACTGAGATCTTACTCTGTATAGGGCACCAATTATGGATATAATGGTAATGAATCTACCTAAGTTCAACTGTAATGATGATACCTTTCTTCAACTAGTTTGATTACAGTCAATCCACATAATGATTCTAGCTGTATTAGACAAATTTATAGATGTAAGTTTTGTTCCTTATTACTCCTATCTAATCCATGTATTTACCTTAATCATTCTTATAGTAGGGATAATACATGTGATGAGATTGGTACTAATTCCATTATATCTAGGAAAAATGACTAGTATGGATTGGTATCACATGATTACTATATGCTATTACTTGCTTTAGGGGTAAACTCTATCACCTTATTAGTATCACTACCATTAAGATCAGTTGTATCATAGCTTATGTAAACTCGTATTATTAGTACTATTCCAGTCATTCTATCTAATGAACCACACTCAATTATGTCGCATATATGATTCCCTTTAGTTCATCATATCATATGATTTACACAGCTAACATAATACTTCAACTTGGTTGTTTGTGGTTGTGTATAAGTAATCCCATGGATATCATAGTATAAGCATAACCATAATTAGGCAATAGAGTATTTGAAATGAATGAGATATAGATACCACTTCCGAGTAGAATAACATGATAGCTCGATGACTGGTAAGGAATAAAACATAGCAATGGACTTACTGCGATAGGTGGTATGATATACGCTGGTTGTGACATATTAGGTAATATCACATCATATAATCTCGTAGGGTAATCAAGCTAGACCATGTGTGATGCGCCGTGTTCATTCATGCCCATAATACCACTAGCAAGTACTCATAGCTTACATAGTACCAATCCCGTATGTTCCTTATCTTATACATGTTTGAATCCCTAAGAGCTTGTACAACTTAACATGATACGAGTTCTTACATTAGTCATGTTGTGTTCTCCATATGCATGAATGTCATTGATATTGAACAGATATACTTACTCCTCTAAAAGGATTTGTGTTTAAACCCCATGTATTCCATTATGTGAAAGAGCATGACGATATGTTCAAGCCTTCATCTTTGTTATACCACTAACAAGCTATAGATTACGTTACTGATGTTCTACACTGGTTAGGTTCCATAGATAAGCATGATGATTATGGAATTACACTGGTATGTCAATCATAGGGGAATAAAATATGATGAGATCAAGTTGTTACATTACCTCTTCTCTCATTGTTACTAAGGTCACATATTAGGGAAACATAGAATCTCACTACATAGGGCATAGCTCAATGGTCTCTCATATTCATACGATAAGATCACATGGAATATGTACTAGTAACTCCATTGTATCAGCGTAGAGTACTAGTATATCGAGTGTGATTGATTATGGAATATGTATTATTGTTTACATAACGTGTATACTCTGTTGCTTGATATCAACCTTCGTTAACTACTTGTGATAGTACTATTCCACTTGTAAACAGTCATAGTAAAGATTATGTGAATAGATTACGTGATTGGAACTAGTGTGTAAAGGGTTACAAGCTTAGAACGAGCTATGATTAGTTTACATGTACTGGAAGATGGAATGAATGAAACCCATTATAACAATGTTCAACTTAGGACATAGATTAAATACAACCACCGTATCTAAGGTTACAACATTGAGATTACAAAGCATGTATAGTAATAGTTACTACTTTCTACTTATACCATCTATTGGAGTAGTGATTCCATTGAATACAAGCTTCATTAGTGAATCTCATCATGCCAAGTAACAGGTAAAGTTATTCCCATATAAGCTCTAGTTTAAGCATGTACCATACACTCTGTAATCAAGCACTTCATTGATTAGGGATATGCTCATGACCAAGGATGACTGTAACAAGCATGTGTTAATTAGAGATAAGAAAGTGGTTATTATGTATAAGTGATCACATAATATAGGTAAATGAGCTAGTAGTAATCACGAGCTTACATGAGCTTCTTGTTCCACTATTGTTAGGATAAAGCTAATGGTCTAATCCCTTTGGATCCCATTGATTTACTGTGATTTCATATGTGTTAAACAAGCATTACAAGGAGTTATGTATACAAGTTATTGACACCAGTCATGTTATACCAGTGTTGTTAAAAGCGCGTTTTAATTGCGCTTTTTTCAAAAACGCGCGCTTTTTTCAAAAACGCGCGCTTTTTTCCCCATGGCGCTTAAAACGCGCGTTTTATACGAAAAAAGCGCGGGAAATTTTTTTTGCCGCTTTTTTCTGAAAAAAGCGCGGGACCCCTGGGCAGCGGGATTTATAATGAGAAAACTTTAGATATTAAAAAATTGAAAAAAATGAAAAAAAATGAATATTTTTGTACCAAACAATTTTTTCCCGCTTTTTTCCGCTTTTTTCCCAATTTTTCCGCTTTTTTCCGCTTCATTCCCCGCGCCGATTTAATCCCGCTCGCGCTTTTAACAACATTGTGTTATACTGCTTATTAGAGCATAGCACATATGGCTAATCCCATAAGTAATCCGATTCACTAGTATGACTAATCACCTAGTTTTTGTAATCATTACACATATAACTAAGAGCTTCCATGTAAAGGTTCAAGCACATTACCAATATGATCTACTAAGATTCAACCTTATTAGGATACTAGTAATCACAACTCTTATAACTAACCTGGATAATATGTATATCATACTCTTATCTATGGCATTTAAAGTATAGTTTACATATATTGATCCTTATAATAACGTTTAAGTAGCTTGCTTATTTCCACAAACCAGAGTAGTGGTCATAACATACAAGGTTACATTGCTATTACCTTGATCCTTGAATATGTACCTAAGCTAAGTTTTTTGGTTACTTACTCTACCATTGCTTTCATTCCAACTCTATCAATGTTCTATAAACTACAACCTTATCACTATAGCATAATCAGTTGGAGGGACGAAGTTTGACATAACCAGTATACCATTCCTGTTGACTGAGTGGGTTTTATACAATGGTGTTGTGGCTGGAGAAAAGCGACTCTCTATTATGCATGTCATTATTTCATAGTTTTTATACTCTAAGGAAACCCATGGTACACTTTACACTAAAACGTAAGGTAGGTTTAATGCGGTTTTACTGAAATTAACTTCGTAATAGCAAGTCCAAAATAGGTTTGGGTTGCTTAGGAACCAAAATGAGGCATCATCACTGACCATGGACCCAATCGTGGGGTTTTCACCCCCAATTGGGCCCCTGAAGGTAGAAAAATCCCTAAATGGGTGGGGTCAAAGTGAACCAAATCAGTGACCTGCATCTATACCTTGATTGCAAGAACCGCCTAATGAACAATGAGGATACCGCGTCTATACATATTGATACAATGATTATATTGCCTCTATACAATGATGATACCGCCTGATGATAGATTATTATATAAGTGATATATATACGATTATACCACGCATATAAAACTCGTCTTGTCACGACTCCGAAGCTGCAAGCACTATGCATTCCTAGCTCGGCTCCGGTTGATTCAATTCGATGCTTTTTAATTAAGAGGAGTCAATTCAATTTAGTTTCTGTAATGACCCTTCTAAACTAATTAACTAATATAAGGTTTTAAACTTTATATTAAAACTGATTTGATAAACTTCATATAAAAAATATATATATATATATATGGATTAAACTTTATAATAAATATAAAATTTAAGCTTTATAAATATATATAATATTAAACTTCATAAAATTAAAGGTTATAATAAAAAAAGGATATAAAATTTGAAACCTTATGTAAAAGGTAACGCAATGACCAAACTTGAAATATAAGCAAAGTACATAAGATCAGAGGGATAAATATCGGAGAGTGAAATGGATGCGGAGGCGTGTCGGGAGGAGGAAGAGCGGTGACAGAGGCGTGTCGGGAGGAGGAAGAGCGGTGGCCGTAGGTGGGAGGGCGGCCACCGCCAAGCCTGCGATTATAAAACCTCTGGTCTAAGCCGATCACAAGGGAGAACAGAGGGCAAAGAGAACCAGGGAATCAGGAGCTTGCATTGATCTGAGGTTTTGGGCACGGGGGTAGTGAGCTTCGGTGAGAAGCTTGCTGGATTGGTTGGGTGGAATTGGTTTCCCGGTAATCGGATCAGCTTCAACAGGAGAATAGGGGCAGACAGCAGTTCAAGTAGGTCTCGAAATCCCTTACAAATTCTGCATATTGTTTGCTTTACATCAGTTATCCGTTCATTACATATGGTATCAAAGCGCTGTCGTTCAAACCCTTCGGGACCTCATAGGCCCTTATAGTTTTCAAACCTCTGTAATTTCACCGCTTTTCTGCTTCTTATCATTGGAATCGTTCGCGCGGCTAATCGAACTCGCCACATCTTACTGTCCGCTTACAGCAACAACCATGAGCGTATGGAAGTTAACGATATCTGAAGTACTACTCTTAGTCTTTAATATTTAGAGAATATAATATGGTTGTATGCTTCAGATAGTAATTTTTTTTTATGAGCTAGGTTCCAAATTTCCTAAGCTCGTGTACTCTATCAGCTTGATTTTCAGTGGTTACACACCATATTTTTAGATTTATAGATTCAAAGGAATAGATTGTTTGTTTCAAAAGCTATGTTGGTTTTAATTGTCAGGCTTGTGAATATGGTTCACAGTTTTCTGCTTGCATCAACCACAGCAACCATGCCCGGCCGAACAGGTCGTCGGAAGGGCTCCCAAGAAACAAAGCTTCCGAACCCCCCGCAGAACATTCTCTGAACTATTATAAGGATGGACTTATGCTGAAGTTTTTTGTGAATATCCTGTTCTTATCTGTCTATTGCCCTCTCTACAGTCGCTGCTGCAAATCTCTGACATTTTCTACGCCCTCTGCGCTCCCTAGGTTGAGCATAATTGTCCTTTCTGCGCTCTTTGGGCTCTCTGCCATCTTCTCTCCTAATAGTTGACACATCCCTCAGGGCAGGAATTGCGGAGGTTGCAGGTTTCGATATAGTGAATGGAATCGATACGAAAACCCTTTTGATTGCCATCAAATTCTCGTTGTGATTCGAAGGATTGCTCAAATATCTCTCAACAATTCATTGAACGCTGGTGCTCTTGCTTTGCCATTTGAGTTCAAGTTTTGGGCGTTGTCTTTTGGCGGATTTCATGAACGAGTGCACCATGGGCGTGTCTCGAGAGTTGTTCCATACCTCGGCTTGAAACACTGTGATAAGGGTCAGGAATTTTAATGGTGCGGGAACAAACTATCTAGTGCCTCCATTGATTATTCGCTCCACTCCAATCTGTTCTCAGAGTCCAGATCCCCAAATTTTGTTCTTCGTCCTTATCCATTCGCTTCCCTTCCACAGCCGGCGACTAAGAAATCTCAGCACTTTCGGAAGACCCATCACTGTCATGTGAGACTGCCGGGGGCTTCCCTTGGCTTATTACATTGAATGTGTTGTTTATCTTGGCTTATATTTACGCTGCTCCGACAGTTCTTATATTTGCTCTGCCCATACATTTACACTCACCATATGCATACGCTGCTCCGTATTACGTTGAATGTGTTGAATGTCTTCGCATTGGTATTTTATTGCTGAGCTCCTGCCTTGATCCACGGTATTTTATTGGGACACTATTTTATTGTTGTGATCCACGGTATTTTATTCAAAGGTCTTCCATTGTATAGCGCTCTGAATTGGACAGCGTAGATACACAAAACTTCACAGCGTATTCAACTAAACAGCGCTTCACTAGACAGTGCATTCAAATGAGGTATGTATAGCGCCATCCCAATATCACTATACGTCTCAATTGAGATAATTAAATTCATTCAAAGTATTCAGGGAAATAGTCATGAGCACGTCCACCTAATCAATAAAGGCTAATAATTTATCACATTATTCATTATACAGTTTTTAAAATAACCCTTTCAAGCACAAAAGAAGGTAGAAGTCTTTGAAGATGCCAAATACCAATACTGTGGAGCCTGCACTAAAGATATATCCTGAATTGTAAACCGAGAACTATAGAGAATCAAGGAAAAACTAGCTATTTTGTTCATGTTCAGCTTCCTTTGATCATAAGTAATAAGGAAATTGAAATTTGGTCTTTACATATAAAGCCTCATAGTACTAGCAGGCATTTGGAGAGCCTTTCTTCCTCTTGGTTCTTCTGTTTTCCCTAGGCATTGCTCTTAATTACGTCTGTTGGTTTTCAAGAAGGACTTAGGATTATGTTTTAGAAGCTTTACAAGTAAGTCTTGCTCGCCCATCTTTTTCACAGGTCCTATGACTTTTGAATGTTAAAATAAACTATGTAGAAATTAGAGATAGTCAAACATCCTTCTTTTGTAGTTTGAAAATTTCTTGTTAAAATAAACGATATAGAATCAATTGAGGTTAGTCAAAGTATCATTTACCTTTTTCTGTAGTTTGAAAATTTGTTACTTTATACTTTCAAGTTCCACTTTCCTCAGGTTTGCCTAGTGGATTGATCAAGACCATTCAACAATATTGTTGGGTGATATTAAAATAGATCAATATTACGAACATTGACATCAATAAAAATTGTTGGGGCTCAGAACCCGAGACATTAGAAAAATTCGGAAAAATATGCAAAACTTAACAAGTGCATTTTTACTTTTCCAAGGAAAACCTCGTCAGGAACCTCAGTGGATGTTTCTTTACATTCATGGATTCATCCCTTGTAATCCCACCAGTGTAGACTACTGTGCCTCACCCAAGGGGTTTTAAATTAGGTTCTCACTGGCATAGAATTACCCAAATTCCTGGCAGCATTGGTGACAACCTAGGCTCAAAATCGAATGCACAATATGAAATTACATCAAATATATAATGTATCTCATCATCATGTGACACTCAATAAAGAAATGGCTAGACATCTCTCTAACATAGATTATAGGTCACTTTAAAAACTCCTTCAATCGAAGTATTTTCGGTTTGCTTTATTGTGCTAACCTGCACAGGATTAATGTGCTGAGTGGGACATGTGTAACGTCCATATGTACTGCTAAGTGGTACCAGCCTAGGTCCATCTTATTCCTGAAGATAGCGAGTGCTGAGGAGGATTTGATCATCTTAGTGCTTGATAGATCCAAAGCTAAGATGGGTCTAGGATGTTGCTAAGTTTCCTCCTGCATTTCACCAACTGTAAGTTGGATTACCCTTTGCTGAACCCTCATGTTCTCTTATCTTTTCAAAATGCATGACAATGTGTTTTCATGGAAATTAAATAAATTGCCAACAATACTTAGTTAGGTGAAATTCCATTAGCATTTGAATTAGATTGATTTATCTATTGCTTGTTTTAAATTAATCTTCTGATCTAGCTTTGTCTGGAAAATAAAGTAAAGAAACTATGAGTTGTGGTTTGTCTCCTGTACTCACTATCGGGATAATTTGAATACATGTCATGGTAGAAATGTTGGGTATATGTATACGCGGGTTAGTATATGTGTTGGTTGGTTACTAACATTTAACCATGCAAGTGTGTCGGTCTTAGCTATGCAATTTCTGTCTGGAAAGCTATCTTATATCATAGTAAAAGAATGACTACATCAGCAAGTTGCAAGACGTTCAGTTGCCTTGTATAAATACTGCAATTAACTCTCCCTACCAACTTACGTAAGCAGAGCCAATGCATTTACCTTAGCACCAGCCTGGACAGAGTCTACATCTTTTCTATCCCCATATATTGTGGATGTTATCTGTTCTGCCAGCTCAACTTTAAATGCAGTCAACTGTCCAAGACAAGCTTTAGACTAGTCACTATTGCATTCTTCATATTAGGATAGAATACCCTACATTAGGACAAGGAGGTCGCGAGACCACCCTCCTTGACCTCGGTACCAGTAAGATCCGCCTAGCGGATAAAAATAGCAAAACTATACCCGTTTATGAATGTGAAGTCGCAAAAGAAATTTATGCGTTAAAATTCGGTTGTCTACCTCAAAATTTTGATAAAATTTTATTATGTGTTCAGGAACCATTACAATGGTAAAGACGTATGAGCGACGACGACGTGATCGGGCAGCATCACCACCATTAATGCCGCCACCGTCACCATCATCGTCCCCATCATCACCACCCAGACCATTATCAACATCACTCGCCCCAGCGCCAGAGTTGACTGTAATAATGAACTCCTTGGAAGCCTTATTTGAGACATTAAAAGAATCCATTAAGGCTAAAACCAAAGATGAATCTCATCATTTGGCTACCAGTTTAGCGGAACCAAAGAATTTCGAGCCCAGAAGATCAAAAGAAGACATCTCTAGGGAGCTTCAGAAAATCAGACTCCCGGAATTCTCAAGAGGTCGGGCAGGTGAATGCGCTGAAGCATGGTTGGAAGGAATGAACAAATGCTTTAGGTTAAGAGAATATTCGTCTTCGGCAAAAACAAAAATTGTCGTGTTTCAACTAAAGGAAAGTGCCTTGATTTGGTGGGGAAATTTAGAAAAGAAGCTACACCTTACATCAGATAATTCCTCTTGGGAACTATTTGAGGAAAGGTTTCGCGCAAAGTATTTACCTCCATACTTTCAACAACAGCAAGCAAGAGCCTTTCATACGTTAATTCAGGGAAATAAATGGTGGAAGAGTACGAGATAAGGTTTATAGATATTGTAAAATACATTCACTACTTAGACTCGGATGAACGTCAAGCTGAACGCTTCATATTTGGGTTAAATCCTCGCATCAGAGCCTTTGTAAGCATGTGGAAGCCATCATCAGTAGCCGAGGCAGTCGAATGTGGTCGTTATGCAGAAGAACACCTACGGATCAAAAAGGATATGGGGCCAACAAGGCTTGTCCAATCAGGATTTCCAGGAAAGACTCCCCGAAACTTCTTCAGAGGGGGTAGCTCGAGGCCACCTTATGGTAACAGGTTTACCCCAAGAAATATAGGGACGAGAGCTCCCATGGCAGTAAAAACGATAGCCGCGGGATCATCAAACACCAGTCCCTGGGCATCTCGAAGGACAGCTAGTGGAGGAAGAAATTCGAGAGGAATCAACACGAGAGGACGAAGCTCATTCTCTAGGAATTCACGCCCTGACTCAAGAGGATCAGCACCACTTAATTGTTGGGGATGTGGGGGACCGCACTTTCAACGGGACTGCCCCGAAGCTTCGTTGAATATATTGCATAGGACTGGAAAGGAACCGATATTAGACAACCGAGGTAATCATAGAATTCATGCAGTGGTCGACCACAACCAAGCAGCACATCAATCCACTGTAGTGGAATCTTCAGGTACTATCAATGGTATAAAACTCAAAATCTTATTTGATACTAGTGCCACAGATAGTTTCATTTCATCATATGCATTAAACAAATGTGGATTGGCAGCTCGTAGACAAAATGATTTCCATCAAGTGGAAATGGCTTCAGGAGAACTCCAAACCGTGGGCTTGAGTGTGGATCAATGCAAAATTGACCTAGGGGTCTATTTGACTAAACTGAAAGTTTATGTCACAGCATTAGGAACATATGATCTTATCATAAGTATGGATTGGCTAGAAGCTCACCAAGCTTGGGTAGACTGTTATGGAAAAGGATTCTAGGCATAAATGATGAAGGAGAAGCAATCCAAATTCAAGGAATCAAGAGGGAAGTCTCTTTACGCTACATTTCAGCATGCAGATGAAGCGTTGTTTTAAGGAAAGGTTGTCAGGCTTATGTAATTCAAGAAGTAAGCCAAGGAAAAGGGCCATCCCTAGGACAATATCCGGTGTTAGCTGAATTTCCAGATGTATTTCCAAAAGAACTACCTGGATTACCCCCGGTAAGAGAATTGGATCTCACTATTGAATTAAAACCAGGTACCCAACCGATCTCTAAAGCACCTTATAGAATGACGGCTCCAGAACTAAAGGAACTGCAAATCCAATTGAAGGAACTACTGGATGTAGGGCATATTCGGCCCAGCACATCACCTTGGGGCGCTCCTGTAATTTTTGTGAAGAAGAAGGATGGATCTTTAAGATTATGCGTAGATTATCAAGACTTGAATCGAGCTACGGTAAAGAATCAATACCCTATGCCTCGAATCGACGATCTCTTCGATCAAATGAAAGGAGCTGCTGTCTGTTCAAAAATTGACCTTTGATCAGGCTATCATCAGTTAAGGATTTCTGAAAATGATATTTCCAAAACTGCATTCCGGACACGTTTTGGACATTATGAATTCACCGTGGTACCATTTGGATTAACAAATGCACCAGCAGTGTTCATGAATCTTATGAATAGCGTTTTCCGTAAAATATCTAGATCAATTTGTGCAAGTCTTTCTAGATGATATACTCATCTATTCCAAGAATAGGAAGGAGCATAAAGATCATTTGCGGATAGTATTGTCCTGTCTTAGAGAACGCCAGTTGTACGGAAAACTATCTAAGTGTTCATTCTTTTAGGAAATCATTCATTATTTGGGGCACATCATATCAGGTGAAGGGATTTCGGTAGATCCTAAGAAAGTAAAAGCGATCATGGATTGGCCAATATCGAAAAATGCTCATGAGATACGAAGCTTTATGGGTTTAGCCGGTTATTACCGAAGATTTGTAGAAGGGTTCTCCAAAATCGCAAAGCCAATTACAACCCTTCAGCGGAAAGGTGTTAAGTATGAATGGACCGAGAAATGTAGCAAAGCATTCTCTGAACTCAAAAGACTACTCACCAGTGCACCGATTCTAAGAGTCCCTGACATGACAAAGATTTTACATTTATGTATTGATGCATCCAAACAGGGACTGGGTGCAGTGTTGATGCAGGATAGAGGAGTAATAAGGCATATTGCTTCCAGGAAGTTAAAACCTCATTGAAGAACTCTATGCTTACCCATGATTTAGAATTAGCTGTTGTAGTACTAGCTTTAAGATTTGGAGACACTATCTAGTGGGACGAAGTTTTACACTTAAAGCGACCATCAAAGTCTACAATATTTGTTCACCCAAAGAGACTTAAATGCAAGGGCAACGGCGATGAGTGAATTTCTAAGTGAATATGACTTCGGGATATCATACATTAAAGGAAAAGAAAATGTAGTGGTAGATGCTTTAAGCAGAAGACCTCGGATATTTTCTCTCATACCCATTAAAGTAGACTTAAGACAACGAGTACTGGATCAACTTATAAAAGACAGCTGGTATTTAAAAGTAAGAGAAAGTCTTGAAGGTAATAGGGTAAAAGAATCTAAATTTGAGAGATATGAACTAGAAAATGATGGGATCTTACGATTCCATGGAAGGATGTATATTCCTGATGATAAAGATCTTTGGGATACCATCCTTGGGGAAGCCCACAGAGCAGTGTACTGTGCTCATCCTGGAGTAGGGAAAATGTATGCGGATACCAAGAAACTCTTCTTTTGGGCAGGCATGAAGCGCGATATCGCTCAATTTGTTGCAAAATGTCTGGAATGTCAGCAAGTAAAGGCAGATCATTGTCACCCAGCGGGCCTCTTACAACCCCACGACATTCCTATGTCTAAATGGGAGACCATTTCTATGAACTTTATCACTGGACTACCTCTTACTTCTCAAAGACACAATGCCATTTTGGTGGTGGTGGATATATTAACAAAAAGTGCCCATTTCATTCCCGTGAGAGACACTTACGATGTTGCTGATGTAGCTCGAGTATTCATAAATGAAATTATCAGATTTCATGGAGTACCTAAAAAGATTATATCCGATAGAGATTCACGATTCACTTCTAGATTCTGGACTTGCATGCAAACAACCTTAGGTACTCAGCTAAATTTAAGCACTGCTTACCATCCTGAGACTAATGGGCAGACTGAAAGAGTAAATCAAGTACTTGAAGACATGTTGCGAATGTATGTAATGGATCAGCAATCACACTGGTAAAAGTATTTACCCTTAGTCGAATTCGCATACAACAACAGTTACCACAGCTCGATTGGGATGCCTCCATTTGAAACTTTATACGGCCGACCTTGCAGAACACCGTTTAGTTGGGACAGGTTAGAAGATCGAGTGATAATAGGACCTGAATTAATACATGAAATGGAAGCGCAGGTAAGGCAAATTAGGCAACAATTAAAGGAAGCTCAGGATAGACAGAAGAGTTATGTTGATGCTCACAGAACTGATAGGAGGTATGAAGTAGGGGATCAGGTTTTCATCCGCATCAAGCCAAATAAAAGTACTATTCGATTCGGGAAATGGACAAAGTTATCACCCCAATTTATTGGGCCATTTAAAGTCGTGGAAAGAGTGGGACCTGTTGCCTATCGTCTTGCCCTGCCACCTCACCTGCATAGAATTCATAATGCATTTCATGTTTCTGTATTAAGACATTATATAGTTGATCTATCTCATAACCTTCAATGGAAGGAATTGCAGGTATCGGACGAGGGAGTCATATCGGTCGAACCTTTACGTATTCTAGAACGTAGGGTTCGACAGCTCAGGAACCGCCCGGTGGACCAAGTTAAGGTCCAATGGGACAAGTATAGTCCTGGATCAACAACTTGGGAAAGTACAGAGGACATATGTCAAAGATACCCTAGACTATGTCAATTTTGAAGAACTTTAAACTATGTTTAGTATATATTTTATTCCACTGCAATCAGAGACCTAGAAACATTTTGAATGATTATAGATAAACGTGAAATTTTGTGACATAAATATATGTTTAACTTCCGCTAGTACATGGATACCAAAACGATATATGTGGTTTATTTTATTAAATTATAGTTGTCAGAGGAAAGTTAAGACAGTTAAAGGATTTTACTTCTAATAGAAATTAAGATATTGTAAATCTGTTTTTTTTTTTCATGTCAATATGATCATGGAATAGAAATAGAAATCAGGAAGTGAATACATTTTAGATGGAAGTCAAAAGACATGCATAGAAAATGGTAAAAATATGTTATACTGTAGTATCATATGTGAATAATACATGAGTTATTTTGAATATGCTGATGCACATTTTCCGAATGCATGAGTGAGTATATGATTGCAGATTCAAGTATCCAATTATCGGGATGACCACGTGATGACAGAACCTCAGAACAATTAAAGCTCCAAGTGATTCTATGATAGGGTGTTAATCCTAAATTCTACCGGGAGGGGTGGAGGTGTTGCCCACCGTTTATCCTCCGAACCCTAGAGTCATGGGAGGACTGTGCGAGTCACGCTCCCCTAGACGTGTGATGATGACTGTCGGATGCCTACTGGGAATCAGGTCGGTATAGCCGACGCTGTCA
>APFE030327552.1:9946-33925 GCA_000404065.3 Pinus taeda | reverse complement strand
AAACTGCTGGGTCACATTATCTCCAAAGATGGCATCAGAATTGATCCAGACAGAATCCAAGCCATCTTGCAAATGCCTCATCCAAGAAATATAAAAGAATTACAAGCCTTTTTGGGGAAAATCACTTTTCTAAGGAGATTTATCCCAAACTTGGCTGAGCTAAGCAGACTGCTCAACAACATGCTCAAAAAGGATTCAAAAGTAAAGTGGACAGCAAAAGCAAATCAAGCCTTTAAAGGCATCAAGTTTGCCCTCACCCAAACTCCTGTCCTCACCAACCCCCAGTTCGATAGAGAGTTCATCATATTCTCCTTGCATTCCCAACACACAATTGCTGCAGTTTTACTACAGAAAGATGACCAAGGAAATGAAAAACCTATTGCTTTCTTTAGCAAAGCTCTAAGAGATGCAGCCATTAACTATCAGATCATGGAAAAACAGGCCTATGCCCTGGTCAAAGCCATTAAGGACTTCAGGATTTACATCCTCTATTCCCACATAATAGCCTATGTGCCAAGCCCAATTGTCAAAGATATACTTACACAAGAGAACTTGGAGGGCAGAAGAGGCAAGTGGATAGCAAATATTTTGGAATTTGACATAGAAATAAAACCTACAAAACTCATAAAAGGGCAGGGCTTGGCCAAATTGATGTCTGAAACAAATTTCCAGGCCCTAGACATTAACCAATTAGACAGTGAACCGGAGCTGGCGACTCCAAAGATCAATGTAGCCTTTGAGCAATCCCCCTGGTACTCTGATATCTGCTATGTATTGCAAAACCTGTGTGCTCCCCCAGGACTGTCTAGAACTAAGAGTAGGTTTGTAAAAATGAAAGCCTTAAAATTTTGTGTCATGGAAGGAAACCTGTTTTGGAAAAACCATGAGGGAATCTTATTAAACTGTTTAATGGAAAATGAAGCAAATCAGATCATGAGAGAATTCCATGCAGGAGATTGTGGTGGGCATTTGTATTGGAAGTCCACTGTAGATAAAATACTGAGAGCTGGATACTATTGGCCTACTGTGTTCTCTGATGTCAAGAAATTCACTACTGCATGTCATAAGTGTCAAGTGTTTGAAGGGAAGAGACAATTACTGCCATTACCTCTAAGGCCTATTGCAACAGAAAGACCATTTCAGCAATGGGGCCTGGATTTCATTGGAGAAATCAATCCCTCATCTTCAGGCCAACATAAATGGATTCTGACAGCAACAGACTACTTCACAAAATGGATTGAGGCAATCCCATGCAGACAATCAAAAGACTCCACCATCATTCAGTTTCTTGAGACCAATATCCTTGCCAGATTTGGATGCCCTGATAAAATTATAACTGACAATGCTGTTGCTTTCAGATCCAAGAAGATGGTCAGCTTCTGTCATAAATTTCACATAACCTTGGGCCATTCTACTGCATATTATCCCCAGGGAAATGGCTTGGCAGAATCTTCAAACAAAAGCCTGGTGAGTATGATAAAGAAAGTGTTAGAAGAAAACAAAAAGAATTGGCACAAAAAACTTATCAATGCCTTGTGGGCAGATAGATTAAAAACCAAAAGATCAATTGGGGTTAGCCCATATGAGTTAGTCTATGGACTAGAAGCCAAGTTTCCTTCATCACTAGGGATCCCTGTCATGAAACTACTACAGGAAATTCAAGCAGAGCCTAATGATATACAGAGGAGAGTGAACCAAATTATATGTCTACAGCAAACCAGGGACCAAGTTTACAACAGAGTTCAGATCCTACAAGAGAAGCTCAAGAAAGCTTTTGACAGGAGAACCAAAGCTGAGGATTTCAACATAGGTGACAAAGTTCTAAAATGGGATTCAAGGAGAGAAAACAAAGGAAAGCATGGAAAGTTTGATTCCCTTTGGAGAGGGCCATTTGTCATTCAAGCAGTACAGGGAAATAACACCTACTTTCTCCAGAATCTTGATGAAACTAATTTGGATGAAGGTCCTGTCAATGGCAGGATGCTCAAACACTACTTTGAATATCACCCATAATTGCAGTCTAAGTTTCTCCTTGTACATAGGCTGTTGTATATATTTTCATATATGTAAAAACAAATGTCTTACAGTTTTCTGATAGCTGGCAGCAGTAGGTAAATGAAACCAGAGGACCACCGAGAAGAGAAGTACAAAATGGCATGTCAAAGCAGTAAAACTGAGAAAGTGGGCATACACAGTCAAAACCCAAGGCAATCTGACCTGCTGTTCTTGGTCTTTCAAAAAGAAAAACCATCCCCGTGTGGAGCCACTGTTGGATACCTATACCAATAGGTTTCATATTTCATGATTGGTGATCAGAGGTCCAAATATGCTCTGCTTTGAATGCAAAGATCCCATATTTCCACAAGAAGACAAGGTGTGTCTCAATCTTGATAGGAACTCAATTTTGATGGATGATCCAACAGTCTAAACTGGATCATGCCATGTTTTCAATTTTCATGTTGTAGAATAGAGAAAGAAATCTGTCCAAACTGTTAAATCTTGGCAGATTAGTAGCTTGGTAGAGAAGCTGAGGCTCCCAACTGTTTAATCTGGGGCCTGGAAGGAATAACGGTAGCCTTAAATAGGAAATGAGAGCAAAAATCCAATGTAAAAGAAAAGGCATTTAAAAGGGTTTGCTAGCCTAAATGCACCCTACAAGAAGAAATGAAAATGTTAGGCAAAATAGTTGGGTAGGTAGATAGGGTTGCAGAAGTGATGCCTCTTTCAAGACCAAAGTTGCTAAACATCTACAGCAAAATCAACACACTGGAGCATGACTAACTTCCCTGTTTTCATTTCTATCTCACTCATTACTAACACCCTTTCCCAAGCAGTACAGAGCACAAAAGTTTATGTCTTTGTCATGTTCTTATGGCCTTAAAAGCCACATTTCTTGTGTAAAAAGTCTTTTCATTTTGATCTACCATTTACACTAAGTTGTTTTCAAAAGGACTTGAGTGTACTGATCCTCATCCATATTTTCCCCCCACATTAACAGCTAATCCTACTATGTAATTCCCCTATTTCACCCTTCCCTATTAATATTAACACCATGGTGTATAAACCCAAAATTTTCTATAGATATCCCTCCCCTGGCATTATAGCCATATGTTCTGTTTAAAAGGGAATCAAAATGACACCTGGTCACTTTGATGAACCTCCCAGGTCACCCCCTCTCATTCCATGTCATTCTATTCATTTAACCCTCATTTGCAAAGAAAAAATCCCATTAAAACCCCTCCTACCCATGACCCTTTTGCAAAAAGATGACACCCAAAAGTTCCTCGCCCTAAAAAATCCTTTTTTCCCCTTCTCCGCCCTAATACCCATTGTCTAAAGTCGAAAAAATCAAATTTTAATTAAAAACGCGCGGGCAAATAAACCCACAAAACCCAAAAGACTATAGTTTACCCCCCCCCGCGCGCCTTTTATTAAAATAAACGTCAAATCAAAGGGCGGGTCCCCACTGCACAAACCTGCCGGCATGTCCCGATCGCCGCCAGCCGTCAGATCTCCCGCCCCGCCATCCAACGGTGGGCGGCCGATCCGCCTATGAACCTGCCCGAACTTTTGCGTCCGGGGGATGGGCGGTATTACCGCCGTACCCCTGCCACGCGTCAGGCGCGGGATGTGTTCGCTGCCCCCCCCTCCAAACCACTTACCGCCTGAGGGCCTGCCGGGGAAACCATTTATCGCCCTCCCCCTCACGCTGACGTCACGCCTCCGTCAGCGTGACGTCACCCCACTTTTTGACCGCTGCCGTGCTTCCACCTCACCCGGCCCCACACATTGCTCTGACTACCCCGCCACCATGGCCATGCCACCTGAGCATCCACGCCACCTGGGCATCCGCGTCACCTGCCACGTCATCCCCTCCGTACTTGGGCCCATCATGACATCAGCATGACGTCATCACAAAAAAAAGCGCCAATTCGCCTGAAATGCATAAAAAGGGGAAAAAACCGTTGTTTTTTAACATTCTCTGCCGAACAACCTGGAGCTCAGCTGAAGGCGAATTTGATTTCCAACGGTCAAAAAGCAAAATTCATCCGCTACAACTGTTGCTGCCTCCATTATCGATTCAACCATACATAATCCAACCACTTCGACCGCTGCAATTGCCCATACGCCATTAAAACAGGTATTTCGCCGCAGGCACCTTCTTGCCCTCTCACTCTCCATGTAAATCCTGTTTCCTGCTCAAATACTACTGTAATTCAAAAACCATATGCTCGAAATTCACCCTTGAAGCTGCTAGTGAGACCTCTGCAACCCCTACATAAAAAAAAACTCCCAGGGAAACCCGCGACCAGCTGAAAACTCTGCCTAATTTTCCCACAAAAAGGCAGCTACAAGGCCCAGCCACAAGCTAGAAACACTGCATTGCATCCTCCATCACCTCTGATAAGCAAAACCTCTGCAATTGACCAGCTATCCAGCTAAAAAACACTCTGCCATATTGAAACGGAGTGCCCCCCAGAGCAGTTAAGCCTGTGACAGCCTTTAAACTTCCAAGACTGCTCACTGCAGACAGAGAGTAGTATACCTCTTAAAACCAAGTTTGAGGCACAGTGAAAACTACCAGCAAAGACCAAAATAATGGAAGCTTCAACTGCTCTGGATGCTTTACCCATTAACCCACCCAACAGAGAGCTAGAAGCTATACCTTTGGTGGATGATGATGCTCTCATCACAGATTTTGTGGCACAAAGAAACCATTTGCAGACATATTGTTAATTGAGAAACACTCACTTAGACGGCAGTGACCTATATGGGGTCTGGCAGTCCAATTTGCCCACTTATTTTCTGCCTTCTGTCAATATATTCCCAGAAATCATCTATCTGTGTGCAGAGAACTATGACCAAAAGCTCAGGGCTGTGAGGTCTCCATCTGGGAGCATCCTCTTCTACATAACTCCAGACTCCATCAACCAGATGCTTAATTACAAGCAGACTCAGTTGCTGTACCCTTTCTCCATGGACTATTTCTAGATGTGGGCTCCAGACTTTCTGATCCAGACATTGAAGCCATAGCCAGAAAATTCATGAAGGCAGACTGCCAGCCCTCTGGGCTACCCCCTTTCTCATATAAGGATTTCAATGAAGTGGGCAAGCTGCTGATAGACATGGTGACCTCTGTGCTGGGGTTCACCACCAATGAACATGTTGACATAACTGTGCTGGTCATGCTGTCTGCATACAGCCCTATGAAGCCCCCTGCTATCAAATACAACTATGCCAAGTACATTGCCATCAAGATACATGATCAGTTGACTAGACTGGACAGGGAGGCAATATTTAAATATTCCTCATACATTTACCACTTATTCTTGTATTATCAGACAGACAGCTTCCAATGCTCAATCAAGAAGCTAGACTCACAAGGTGAAAGGAGGTCTGTGATCTTCTGGTCTTCAGTTTTCCACCAAGTCCAGGATTCCCCTTACTCATACTGTGAGTTTATTGATCAATTTGTATATCCAGTCATCTGCCTACTAAAGAGGACTCCCCCTGCAAGACTATCCAAGGATATGCAGAAGATTTTGCAGCTATCCAGAAGCTACAAAATTGGTGACTGGTACTTGTACCAAAACCACTCTGTCATCAGAATCTATGGCTGTGAGCTCTACCCATACAGACTCCCAAAGTACGTTCCTATGAGGTTATTTGCTCTGGAGTACTATAGGCAACTGATAAACTCAGACCTAACACATTTTCATAGTGCCAAGAAGAAGGCCAAACTGAAATTCAGGGATCACCTAGGCCCATTCACAATGAACAAAAAGGATGGTTGGCAGGAAGCCGACCAAATACTAGGACAGCAACTCAAACTCAAGAAGAGTTTCTGGTGGGTCCCTTATGACCCAGAAGGTTTCATAAGTGCAAGAAGAGTCAAATACAGGCTGCAAGCCTATAAACACACCCGCCTCTCTCAAGTACAACAGTTTGCTAATCAGGATGAATGGGTGCCTGGATCAATTGTAGAAGAATTGACTCAGGAAGAATTAATGGAGCAAAATGTAAAAGACCTGGAAAAAACTCTTGACTTGGACTCTTGTCAACAGGTTTTCAAGCAAACAATCCAGACAGAAGAAGGCACCTCTACTGCACAGACAGCACAGGACATACATCAAGCTCCAGCAACAACTGCCAAAGGAAAGGAGAAGATGGATGAGCATCAAGAGACAGAAACAGGGCAGCCTAGTGCCTCAAAGGACCAGCAAACAACACAGGCTCCTCCCCTGCAAACTGAACAAATCCAAAACTCAGTATTGCAGACCCCTCTAAATAATGAGAGAGGGAAGAAAAGGGACAGAGAAGAAATAACACCTCCTACAGGGTCATTGCAGCAACCAGAGGCCAAGAGGCCAAGGACAGACCCTGAAGCTGAAGGAGACATAAGTGAAGAGCTGGAAGAAAGCCAAAACAGGGAAAGGCAAGCAAGCCATCAGACGGCCACCAGCTCTGTCCAGATAGAACAGCCTCAGCAGCACACCGTGGAGGTATCTTCCTCCAGACAGCAAGGCCAGAAGCAGGCCACAGTCAAAGAGGGTTTCATGGAGATCAAGGCTCAGAATGAATTACTAAGAATGCAGCTATATGAGTAGTTCCTCAACACAACCCCAGCCAAGAAACAAAGATTGATGGCTGCCTTTGACTTCAAGGAAGAAAAGATGATATTCACTCATCTTAAACCCAGAGTTCCACACCCAAAGACCCCAGCTGACTACTACAAAACCAATCTGGAGGTCTTTGCCAAAGACATACACCCCATGGACCAAATTGAGCTGCACAAGCAAACCGGGGAAATGTTGTATGCAACACTTGCTGATAGGGCAATGCTGGCCCATCAGCTAAAAGAATCACTGAAACACACCAACAGATAGCTTGATTTGGAAAGGCTGTCCTCCTCCGCCAAAGATAACAGAATAAAAACTTTGGAGGATATAATTGTTGATCTTGGGCATGACCCAAAGGATCCAAAGGGTGTCAAGGCCCTTATAAAGAAAAAGGAGGATGACATAGCTGCATTGAGGAGGTAGGCAAAATTGCCTCCTACTATCCATCCTGACACAGCAGAGCTTGCCCAGGAAAAGCAGGTGGATAAAGCTATGGAATTACTCCTGGTCATGAACCAGAGGATAGTGGAGATGGAGGCAGAATTGGAGAAAGCCATGCAGGATAATCAAGGGGAAACTGCCTCCCAGCCACCACAGACTTCCACAAACCTCCAATCTGCCCCTCTAGCTCAAATAACAACAGCTCCTACCACTGCTCCAGCACCTTCCATTGCCACATCAGCAACTGGAGCAACTGTGGAAGCCACAGCAGCAGCAGAATCCAGCCTAAGCATGGAAGAAATGATGAAGGCTGTCAAAGAGCTGGAGGGCCAAGTCACAGAAATAAATGCTGCCAAGGAGAAACTGGCCAAGCTGGAAGCCAGTTATGACAAGTCAAAAATGACTGTGGCAGAAAAGCAGAGAGAAGTAAAGGCCTTGGAGGCCAAAATAAAAACTCTGGAGAAAGAGTTGATGCTGGGCAACACCCTAGCAGAAATAAAAAGGATTGTTTGGGCGAAGATTTGCAAATCTGTGCAAGATCAATGGAGGTCCATTCAATCCATTTTTGAGCAGGTAGAGCTAATAGAAGTAGCTCACACAGAGATTCAGAGAGCCAGGGCAGCCCTGGGAATAATGCCTGAACAGGCAACTAAGATGATCCACTTCCTTAATAACCACACTAGGGAGGAACTGGCTGATTTACAAATATCCAGCAGGATGGAGGCAATCCTCACTGCCAAAAAGGTGCTAACACTGAGGAATTTCAGCCAGACACTAGAAAGGAAGTGCCAGGAAATGAAGGAAGAAATAGATTAGTTCAGAGCCAGAATGTCTATTTTGCAGGACAAAGGTCTTCCAAGTCTAGTGACTGGTACAGGACAGCTGCTGCCATATAAACACTATATGACAAGGGTAGACAACTATGTGGAAAACCAGATCACAGCCTCCAGCAGCTCCACAGAAGAGACAGGGCCTCCATCTGGGCAAACCCTTTATGACAAGCTGGAGAATCTATTTTTTATAGAACATGAGATTAATCATCTGTTTGAGGTACCTCCAAATTTTTACAGGCTTACAGAGGCAGATGAGACAGTGGTAAAAATGAGGAGACATCAGTTGCCCCCGGCTGATTGGTGGCAAGCAATGTTGGAAATTTTGCCCAGATAAATTGCATTGTTTGTTTACCTTTTTTTTGGAACAGGTCAGCAGAACAGGTCAGCAGAACAGGTCAGCAGAAGAAGCCAGCACACAGGTACAACAAGCAGCTTACAGGTGACTTAGCAATCCACTCAGAATATCAAGCCAAAGAACGCAGCATTTAAAGCACTGCTACCACCTACTTTTTGCAGCTAAAAGTCAAATCTGTCTGACAAAGGAATGTCGGCTATCTTAGCCTTTAGGGTTACATTTATGTATCATTTACTTTTTTGTAAGAGAGTTGGTGGTGCAATTTATTGCACCATAACTCTCCACTAAGATATTTTCATACCCTATTTTTGTATAAATATCCCCTTACATAACGCACTGAGGGTCGATTGTAAGAGTATTCTTTCTGAGGAACTCTGTTGTATACTGAGGACTTTTGTTAATAAAATTGCTGATGGAGATTGCTGGTGTCAATACTGTCTGAGATGGATATGTTGAAGCTCTGTGTTTGTTGCAGAATTCCTGTGTCATTGCTGAACCATAAGTTTCTTCTAATGTGTATGTGTTTCTTGTTTTTTCCATAATTTATGTTCTAATCTCGGTAAATAGAGAAAAAGAATAGCTTAGGATTTGGTCTGAACACCCTATGCTCAATCTCTATTTTCTAAATATGTTTTCTGCTGGATTAGCCATAGATATGAATTCTTAACTGCTCATATTTCAGCTTATCCTAACATGGTCAATACTGTTTAAGAATTCTTAACTGCTCTCAAGCATTATTTCCATGTTTTCTTCATTAGCATAGTGAAAGATTCTTAATTGCCTATCACTTACTAATGTTCCACCATCCCATCAACAAATCTGATATATTGTTTTCACACATGCCTAACTTGCTCTGCATCAACACTTTGTCTTCACATATCTATTTCCTAAAGCATAACTATCTCAACTCCATTGCCCAATGGAACAAACTGTCCAGTAATTCTGAATTTCAGTTCTAAAGAGAATCTTCAACCCACCAAAATCAAACAAAACAGTGCATCATAACTAGTCTAAAACAGTCATCAAACAAAGCTAAAACTATAAAGAGAGAGCCATCTCTGGTTGCAGGTAGACTAGGACCTGCAGCTAAAAGATTGGTCAGTGGTTACCTCGGCTGCCATTCCCTTGGGAGTCAAAGGGAACAACCTGAGTGATAACATACCTCTCAGGTGACCTCCTTTGCTTGCACAAATTTGAAGGATATCCCACAATCTCCCTCACATCCTGCACAAGTATATCAACTTCCTTAGTTCTTTTTCTGCCTTCTCTAGAGGTTTTTCTTTAGTGAATATCTCCACTCTCTACTCTACAATTTGTGGTTACTCTAGAACTTCTTGAGGTTCATCTTTTTGAGCTAAAATCTCATCTTTTGGTGGCATCTAAAGCTCCCTCTCAAGAGAGCACCACATAGATTTCGCCTCATCAAAATTTACATCCCTACACATAAATATCAATATGAGTGATGGAAAGTACACATCTTAGTTATCGAAAGTTTTTGTGTAACCCACAAATACCCCAAATTTTGCTGTAGACTAAAGCTTCATCCTTGATTATTTGGAGACATGGCAATAAACAGAGGCTCCAAAAATCTTGAAGTGTGACACATCCAGCTTTCTTTCTGAGAAAGCCTCCTCCGGTGTAATATCATGCCAAGAATCCGATGAGAACTTCAGTTTTGCAAACAAACTATTGTATTGCATGCCTCAACCCACAAATGGAGAGGTAGGCCTTGGTCATGCAACATCACCCTTGTTGCTCCCAAAATGCTATGGATATTTCTCTCAACCACCCCATTCTGATGTGGGTTGTGGGGTGTTGTCAACTCTCGTCGAATGACTTCTTTTGCACATATATTTTTAAATTCATTCAACACATACTCACCTCCATTATTGCTCCAGAGAGCCTTCACCTTCTTGTTGGTTTCTTTCTCAAAAAATGCCTTGAATTTTATGAATTTAGAGAATGCCCCATCTTATGTGAGAAGTCATCAATAAAAAGGAAAAAATATTTGTGTCGGGCAGTGGAGGCTATAAAGAAAGGTCCACAGACATCAAAGTGGATCCTTTCTTGGACTACATGCGCTTTGTTGTCCTGATCATGAAATTTGGATTTTGTGTACTTCCCTAGGGTACATCCTTTGCATACATCCTACTGCTCAAGTGCTCGTTTAGGGAGGCTAGTGGATATTTGTTGTATACTATTCGAGGTGCCATGATGAAAATGGCCAAGGCTTATGTTCTAAAGTTCACCTACATCATGGCCCTGCACTTTCTCTTCCTTAGTTTTTAATTCAACACAGTCTTCCACATCTAACTTATATAGATTCTTCACACAAACCTCAATATTCTTCACCTATCTCGTGGATATGTGTCTCAGGAATGTTTTTCCTTTGTTGAAGATCACGTCATAACCATGGTCTTCCAAAATTGCAATAGAGATGATATTTTTCTTTAGGCCTACAACAAACATGACATCCTTGAGCCTGAGAGGGGAGCTTGACTCCCTTTGAAAGTTGACTGTACCAATACTAGTCATGTTGTACCTTCTGTCATCCCCTATCTTGATGTACATATGGAGACCTTTCTCCTCCAAGTCACTAAAAAGTCACTACGCCCTGTCATGTGGAACAATGCATCTGAGTCCTAGTACCACACGCTCCCCATCACTATGTTGGACATGCATGTGATAAGGGTAAAGCCAAGGTCGAACTATGAATCCAAAGCTTCACCCACTAATCCTCTTAAGGTCTTATGACTTGCCTCTTTCTGTGGGCACTTCTTGCCATAGTGCTCATATTCGTGACAATGGAAGGATTTAATTTTTGAAAAATGTTTCTTCTTTCTCCCTTGGTTGGATTTTGGTTTGATTTGAGATTTTTGCCCCATTTCCCTTCTTTCCCTTTCCAACCAATGCAAATTTTTCTTCATCCTTTCCCATGGATGAGGTCCCATCTCTAGTATTTTTCCTTATTTCCTCTTGTACCAAATCGTACATAAGTGTTCCCAATTCTGTAATTTCTCCCTCTCGTTCACTTAATCTTGATAGGTATGCCAACTCTTGGGAAGGCCCAGAAGGGATATTCTTACCAAGTCATCCTTTGAAAGAGTAACACCAACTCCTGCAAGCTCATCATGAACTTGTGTGAACCTCCTCAGATATTGCTGGATAAACTCATTCTTCTACATCCTTATATTTCAATGTTTATCCTTGAGCACCAAATTTTTGTGGTCATTACTATTCTAGAACAGATTTGTGAGTGCCTACCACATTCCATAAGGATTTTCTTTCCCACAAAGATTGCAGACAATGTGGTCTTATACTCCCTCCAATATTATTATCCACACCATGGCTACAACTTTCTTTGACTGTGAAAGGTTTTGGGCATCAGATTCTGCTGGTTTTGTAACATCTCTCTTGATGTATTCTAGCAATCCATTGTCATCGAATAGCTCCTCCATGCGATCCTTGCAGTCAATGAAATTAGAGTTTTCTTACAAGGAATACTCTAGTCTCAGCCCATTGAAGGTCATATTTTTAGTTCCTAGAAGATCTTGCTACACTGAACTGCAAATTCAAACCTCCTGAGAAGCAAATTCGAAATTCATGCTTTAATGTGAATCCTACTATGATATGATGTAGAAATTATGGTGTAGATTTGCAACTCATCATGAAGTTTTTTCAAAATCAAAAGACACAGACCTACTCTACTAATCTATCAAAGTTAATTCACAATTTAGAACAAAAAATTCAGACATGCAATATGAAATAAAATACATGCACACAATATTTTTCGTGGGGAAAGCAATCTTCTAATAACTCCGATGCCTTCTTGCATCAATCTTATGAATATAGATGTATTACAATTGATTTACTCAACTGTGCACAACCCGTAAGTGAATAACCTCTCTCTCTACTCACTAAAAATCTCAAACCCAAACTTTCTCAGTTTCTACCTCTGCTTGAGCCCCTATTTCCTTGTGCAATTCCTTGAGAAATGAAAACCTTATTATTTAGGTTTTTTCCAAAATGCATTGCACAATTCCTAAGGTTGATCATGTGACCGCATGCAACACCTGAATGCTCAAGACTACTCTACAACTAATATTAAACTGCCTTAGAATCTCCACCATAACTGGGGAACTCGAATTGTTTGCATGCACTAGTGATTTTGCGGTGATTGACTACTTAGCTAGGTGATCATTACATTTGACTGAAGTCTCACTGCACAACTAGCCTTCCACTAGTTCCTCCAATAGTTAGACCTAGTTTAATTGAAAACAACTTGAGATAATTGACTTTGACTGCTAAAAATTAGAAATCACACATGCTTAACTGAACTCTAACTCCTCCAACTCAAATTGATTGAGTACAATGGGTGACACAAACCATGTCATACAAGCTAATTGCATCCAAGTTGTCTGCTGATGTGAAAATTCAAATTTTCTCAATTTAATCAAGGAAAAATCAAATTGAGAATTTCTTGCCACATTTTTCAACAATCCTTCAAGTGAATCTAATCCATGTTGCCAATCTAGCACAACAATTTACTAAAAACAACAACCAATGTATATAAGTAGCATTCAAAATAAACAAAATGGTAAAAAAACACATATCAAAACACAATCGATGGAGACCCTGAAATGTACTCCAACTATGTTACCAACCATTAACGTTCTTCGAAAGTGCCTCCATCACTCCTCTCACGATGCACACCTCTATTTTCGGCCTCCATTGCCGTAAATTCCATTAGTTGTTGTCAACCTCCATCACTCTACTTCCTGAAGAAGCCATAAATAACGTAAAGACAAACCGCTAATCCTTTACCTTTTTTACTAGCGTATCATATTGAAAATTTTAAGACAAAAGATTTATTTTGTCTTAAACAATTATCTTAAAATTACCCTCCATGTAGTAGTCTAGAATGCAAAAACATACTTTAGGAAATTGGTTCACTAAATCATTGCCTAAGTTAAAAGAAGGTTTTAATATGTAAAAACCTATCCTACATGGTGCATTTTGATCAACCTAGTAATACATGACTAGGTGATCATTTTTTGGGTGATAACAGATTGTTTCCCAACATAAGAGTTTGAGGAGCACATTGTATGACAAAAATATGTTGTAGCTTCACTTTCGCAAAACAATGAAGGGAACTCATAGGGAGAGAGAGATCACTCAAGTAATAGGAAGGAGTGAAGTTGGAGGGGGTGAAATCTACCTGTGAGATAAAAGTTTCCTTTATTGATGAGTACAGGATCTCAATAAGATGGGGGATATATACCCATACTTATGAGATAACCGAGTACAAATGGTAATGGTGTGCCTAACAATCTAGGTCTGAGGTACATAGTACGGGATA
This sequence comes from Pinus taeda, assembly GCA_000404065.3. NCBI lineage: Eukaryota > Viridiplantae > Streptophyta > Pinopsida > Pinales > Pinaceae > Pinus > Pinus taeda. The sequence goes on along the minus strand of APFE030327552.1, from coordinate 20,317 downwards.
CATGATATGCTGGCATTAATGGGGCAAAAAATGATACAATGAGATAATGATCCCCATATACATAATTTGCTCGAATACAGGGGCGAAGATTGATACAATTAAGTATGTTGATTTGATGACATGAGACATAATTCCCCCACGTTGGTGTTTTGAAGGAGGGGGGCAGATCATAACCAAAGAAGCCCTGATGAATAGGAGAGGTATTTAAATATCTCAATGGACCATTTTAAATAGAGGTTCATGTTGTGAGTTATGCAATCGGCAGAAACAAAGCCATTCAAATAAGAATAACTTTTTCTGAGGCTAGATCATAATTTTCTAACATCTAGGTATGTGAGGGGCTACCTGAAGGGACATCCCCTGATGTGGTCTAGAACATCTCACACACACCTCAAAAAATCTAGGAAAATCTGCTAGATCAATAAACCACCAAATGTATGTTTCTTGATAGTGTGATAATGAGTTTAATTTGAGCATGGGAGAAAAAACCTAGTAAAAGGGAAATAATGATTCACTTTGCTTGATTAGAGGCACCAAGAAAGGATGAAGGATGAAACCAAGGTACACCATCCTCTAGACTACTCTCCTAGAATAAATGTGTTGATGTTAAAAAAAGGAGGCCCATCAGAGTTTAGGCAATTATCAATCCTCAACAAAGGCACAAGGATTATAGTATTATGGATAATAATGACTAACACCGGGGATGATAATTGGAAGATATGGGGACTCGTGGAGTTATGATTTACCTTGTCAGAGCATAACATGCAAGGTTGACCTCGTAGTGACTGACACAATTCCATAAGGGATGGTCAATTACTCAGACGGAGGATTTTCAAAGGCACATGAGGATAGATGTAGGTCAAATTATAAGAAAAATGGGATTAATGCGACACATAGATGGATAATATATTGTAACAGTACTCAATGGGATTTTGAATAGACTCCATAGATGTAGGGGTGACTCACCTCTAATGCTTTGAAGAAAAGTGACTATATGATGCTTCCACATGGGAAAGGCTCGCAGCGCACCATAATAGAATGAGTAAATAGTGATTACTTGTGATAGAATTCGATTCATAATTCTAAAAGTTCAAAGGAAAAGTGGTACGAGAGTACATGTGACTCATATTAAGAGATTTGATTTAATGCACCAAAGTGAGACCTCATGGAAAAAATGGCTTTGTGGCAAAGTATAAAATTATTAGAAACATAGAGACCCATTGTATAGATCGGTGAGAGAATTCCAACAGTGCTGGCGGTTTGTCAAACCGAGCTACCATTTACTCCTAATGGCCAAAGAAAAACTAGAGTTTTTCCTATAAAAGGGCTTCTTGCCCCCAATTCCAATTCATTTTTACATTGATTTGTTGGAGAATTTAGAGAAGAGTAAGAGGTATGAAATCTTGGTCAGCTTGTAGCAGAGTCATTGGATTTCGAATCTATGACTTAGTAGGTGGCCTTACTTGTCTAGAAATGGCCTTAATGCCTCTTGGAAGGATGGTTTCTCATGAAGAATTAAGGAAAGAAGGTTGTCCATCTAATTTAAGAATAAGAGACATTACGTATGGGAAAGATACAAGTGAAAAGATGTTTATTTAGACAATATCTCCTATCTCTCTCTCATCCCAATCCTAAAATCAATAAGGAATATCATTTAAATTTAATGCCCCAAGCTACATTTTTAAGACATAGTTAGGATTCTTAAGAAAATTACCGAAAAGGTAACACAATTCTTGTTATTGTTAGATCTATGCATTAGGGATTTCTCTAACATCCACTTTAACAAGCATATTTCCACGTGCTCAATATTCTCAACAAAAGTAACATACTTTGTGGTGTTGATGGGTAATTTCTATTAAGTTTCTGCTTTTACGGATGTTGGGTAATTCCTAAACATAAACTTATTAAACTAAATAAGAAGCCATCGATTTGTAATATTCTTTTTTTTTGTGGATATGGTTAAAGTGGATGGAATCTACCCATGGTATTTACCATGGTAGTTGCCCATGGCATTGACCCATGGTATTTGCCTTCGTTTTTTGAGTGAAAACAATAAAATAAAGTCTCTAGAGATTCAACGAAGCATATAAAAGAGGATAGGAGCCTAACAATGTAATCATCGAGAGTTATTTATCTATTTTTATTTTGTTGAGAGATTTTCAAGGCAAGTTCTAGTTGATCCCAAGGACGAAAACCCCATGGGAGTAATTTCTCTGGTGGATCCATCGAGGATCTAAGATTGTGCTTCATCATCTTTAATTTCTTTGTTGATGGGAAGCCATACATGTGAAGGCATGAGCTTTAGTAGTGCTTCTGTGGGCATGTAATTTTGTTTATATTTATTTACATAAATAAGATGTTGCATTCTTAGATCTTTACTGTGTTTAGTGTTTTTACTGCAAGAATTTTATTAGAACACCTACAATGTACCAGAACTAATTAAAATTTTGATGATTAGGAAATTACAGTGGTATCGAAGCTGTGCATCCCACTAGCCTGAGGGTTTTATTGGAGAATTCTAAATTATTTGCAGGGTTATTTGGAGGTTTCATGCAGGGAAATTTGGTGGAATTTATGCTCACCCTAGCCAACATTTCCATCTTCGATGGTATTTCGTATCATCCTAGTTGGTTCTATTTTTTGGTTGATTGGAAGGAGAATTTTCTGCATTATTTTGAGAGTTGTTATTTTATTGCAAACAAAAGAGAAAACATTACTTTCCCAATTTTTTAGATTGGATGTGGGTCTGCTTTACCATATTTATCCATTCAAGTTTATGGGGTCCAAATCGAACCCCTATCAGATTTGAGGGTCTCTTTTCAATTGTATTGTAACGTTGTGAGACTTGTTGTAGGAAGTACTACCATCTTGACTATAATTTGATTACAGGTCTATAGAAATCCAACGAAAGAGTTCATCTTCTTCTTGTGGGTCAAACCCCAAGGGTTCACAGGCTAAATTCTGACCACAAGTATCATATCGGATTATATCAGTTTCATTTCAAGATCAATGGTATGAATCTATTTTCGTAATCTGTATTGGAAAGAGGCTGGATCATTTAAATCTAAGGAGGAGACCCTACCTTTTGATGCCATTTTTAACTAGCTCATAGATCTAAAGTGTCTCCTTGAAATAATTGTGGATTGATTTCATTGGAGGTAAAAGAGGTCAAATTTCAAAGGTTGGAAGGTCGAGCTTCTAAACTTGATCCCAAGGAAGAATATAAATTGTATAATCAAGCTCATCCTAGGATTGAGGTTGAACCCATAACCAAACTTGGAGATTGATCACTTGGAGGCCACATTTCTTTTCCAAAGGCTGAGGTTTCAAGGGTCCTTGCTCCACGCGTTTTCCAGAATTCTTTCTCTTGTAGTGTTTCCTTCTCAAAGATGTACGAAAAGAACCCACTTAAGATTGTGGATAATAACTAGTATCAATAATATAAATGGCTGCTAAAAATTGTAGATCTGCAACAAATGATAGAAACAAAACTTGTGAAAGTTCTAATATATGCCATAATGATAGTTAAAAAACAAAAAGAAATAGTAATAACTTAAATAATCCAATGGAAACTATATATACAAAGAATATATTTTATTATAACACCTGTGAAGGGAACAAATAAATGTGACCTGCCCCCCTCTATGGGATGGGTTGTTGGCTATCCTCAAATGTCTTCATCTTCTTTAGAGTCTCTCTCCTCTATAATGTGAAAACCCAACAAATAAAATGTTTGAGCTTAATGGGAAGTCAAATGGGAGAGAAGTGGAGTGCATCAATGAAAATAATTAGAGTTACAGTAGTGAGTGCAACAATGAAAATAGAAAAAGTGAATAATGAATGGAAAACCCTTCTATTTATAACAAAATATTGAGTTATCCTCTAATAATGAGCAATAATAAAATATTATTAACCCCATTCTTGGAATAACCACTTGGAATATTTTATTGTATTTGGTTAGGAGGGAAAAAATATTTAAACTTGTATTTAGAAATAATAAATAAATAAATGATTTATTTATCATCTCAATAAATTGGTTAAGGAATAATAACGAAATAACGATTTATTTAATTATTCCCAAGGGATTTTTCAAATTTGACAAGGAATAATAATTAATTATTCCTAGAGAAAAATAAGATAATTAATAATTTATCTGTTGATTTTTCGTAATTGGGTCAAATATGACAAGGAATAATAATTGAACAATGGTTAAATTAATTATATCTAGAAGGAAATCAATTAAATATTGATTTATTTAATTATTCTGCATGAGTTTAATTATAAATTACTTAAGAAAGGTGGTTTATTAAGTAATTTTTCACAGTGAAAGAAATTTTACTACTGTAAAATTCACTTTACATGGTGTAGTTCAATCCATCTAGTAAATTAGGCTAGATGATCAATATTTTGGTTGTAACAAATTTTCCCCCAATGTATGAGTGTTAGGAGGAAAACATATTACCGAACTGTGTTCTAAAGACACAATCACTACACAACAAAGTGGAGAGAGAGAGAGAGAGAGAGAGAGAGAGAGAGAGAGAGAGAGACCAATACAACTAAAGCAGGAGGATAGGGACAGAGCGGGCAAGACCAATGCAAGTCCCCTTTCATGTTGTGGTACCAGACCTCAATGAGTCGGGGGAGGCATACATATACCCACCGAGATAACTTACTACAAAAATAATAGTGTGCTGAGAAACATCAAACTGTGAATGAAGTACATGCTGAATGGAACATGACATGTCGGCATAACTGACTCAGAAAATAATACAATGTGTTCCATATATATAATGCACCTAGAAAAATATGAGCCAGGATTGAATATAATATGAACTGATTACATGAGATATAATGGCCCTTCCCTCAAAAAATTGGTTGGAGGGAGGGTAGAACAACTGAAGAAGCCATGTTGAACAAGGAAGGGATCTACAAAACTACATGGATCATCTGAAGGAGATGTGCATGCTATGAACACTATGATTGGTAGGAACCGAACCCATTATATTTGTGGAACTGCATCTAAGGATGTAGCATAATAGGAATGCATCCAAGCATGTGGGTGGATACCTGAAGGGCCACCCCCTCATTAGGTCTCAAACATCTCATGCACACCTAGGAACCACTGGTATAATCTGCTACATCACTCGACCATCGAGTATATGGATCACGAACATGAAACAACCAAGTCAAAGGGAAATAATGAGTCCCTTTACTTTATCCAAAGTACCAAACAAGAATGGAAGCTGGAACCATGATACACTACCCTCTAGGTCGTTCTTATGGAACAAATGAGCTGATGTTGACAAAATAGGACCCACGATAGGTGAGGCAATGAGGATCCTGAACTAAGGTATGAGGGAAAATAGTAATGTGACTAATGGACTGACACCAGGTATAATGGAAAATGAGAGATTGAGGGACAAATAAATGACTTCCCTTGTCAGAGCATAAAGTGCACGATTGACCTAGTAGCAACTAACTCAACTCTGGATGGGATGCAGACAGTATGACTAGAGGCCAAAATGGGCAAGACAAGATGAACGGTATCAAAATATGGATGGAATACTATGATATGATATAATGGGATACGAAGCAGACTTCATGGATGTAAGGGTGACTGATCGCGGATGCTTTGAACAAGGGTGACTAGATGACGCTGCCACATAGAATAGGCCTAGTGGGGACCATGAAAAATTGAGTAAATGATGGTTACACATGATGAAAATTGACACGTGAGATGACAAGTTCCAAGCGAAGGTGGTCCCCAAATTACAAGCATCGCATATGAAGAAATCCGATTTTGAGAGGTGACAATGTGACCCTTCTTGGAAAAATGGATTCCTAGTGAAGTTTCAAATCATCCAAAACTGAGAAAGACTCATTATAGTACTTGATGAGAGATTTCCAATGATCTTGATGGTTTGTCAAGTTGAGCTACCATTTGGTCAAAGCTATCAATAGAAAAATTGTGGATGTTTCTACGAAAGGACATTTTCCCTCCAATTGGAATTCATTTTTGAAGTGAGTTGTGGTAAATTTGGAGGGGAGCAAAAGGCCCTAAATCTTGTGGATATCATAGCAGATAAAATGACCATTAGAATCAGGATCTGCGACTTTCAGGTAGGTGGCCTTACTCATCTCTTCAATTTCAGTTATTTATTTTGTGATTTTTGTCTCTTAGCAACTCCGTAGGAGACCCTTGCTCCTCTTCACAGTCTAATCACACTTTTTGTGCCTAGACGTGCAATTTGGATTACAGGAAATAGGTGAAAACCTACGAGCTCACACTTTTTGGCCATAAAACTGTGATTTGGGGCTGAAAAGATGGGTGGTTTGCTCGATTGGTGGGGGTTGTAGGTTGATTAGTGTAGATCAATGTTTTCTTTTCTCAACTAACAAGACATGTGGTGTTTTGTGGGCATGGCAGAGCTAAAAATCAACTGGTGTGAGTGAGACTTGGATACTCTCCGATCCAAGATTCAGATGGATTAGGGGGTTCTAGTGGCATTAGCTTGCTATGGGGTTCTCAAGTTAGTAGAGAAGCCATCGATGAGGGTAGGTGAGCCCTTTCTATTGAGAATTGTAAGCTATTGGGATCCAGACTATGAGGTATTTGTCGTGCAGGGGCACAATATTCAACTCACATTACAAGATATTTATTTCTTCACTGGACTCCCTCCCCTCATAGTGGTGGGGGATATACATCTAGTGTTTCCTTGTGGGAGGAACATTACAAAGTTTGTGAAGCACCATTGTCCACATGATGTGCATGAGAAGGGCACGATTATCCTGATTGGTGATTTAGACCGGCTAGAGACATAGGTTGTTTCTGCAGCTGTGCTATAGGTCTTGGGCATCTGTGCATTACACCACATCGCTGGTGGGCAGATGATGCTGGTTGAGAGTGTTTTCGCTAGGACCTACTATGGGTGGGCCGAGATGATGCTATCATCGGTGAAATGATAGTTGAGTCTATGGGTGTGAGCCATGACTTTGTTTCTGGTACAGTATTGTGCGCATTCTTCTTTGGGAAAATACCCACTATCCTTCATCATGTATAGATTCGATATGGTGGCCTACAGGAGCCCAGGATCCGCCACTGGGAGAAGCTACTACGGAGAGGAGGGAGGGGAGTCAAATTGGTGTTCCAACCTGCATTTTTTGCACATTGGGATCAGATGCCCCTCTAGATTGACGATTATTCATATAGCGGGATGAACTATCAAGGAGATCTTGACTTGCCACTTTCACTCAGGCAAGCATGGGGACCAAATGGTAATCGTTATGTTGCTATGTTTATGGTGCATTTCATATTTTTATCACATGTATATGTTACTAAGTGCGAAATATGTGGTATGCAGACATAGCACCCGTAAAACTGGAAAGAAATGTGGGACGAGCCACAACGCATATGGCTGCAGATTGGGGAACAACGTCATCTTGTCAGGGTCTAGACGATAGTGTGCTACTCGTTTATCTACACTATAGATGTGGGGTACTCTTGACCAGAGTTTTTGAGCGCGGATGGCATGAGCTAGACTATCGATACATATATGAGCATAACGGACTTCCCTTAGAGTGACGAGGTATCATGTGGCGCATGGCAATGGTTGGTCATGCAGTACGTGATCTACGTGCAGGTGGAGCAGAGCCTTTGGTGCGTGTCCTTCAAATAGTGACTAGATATGGGGACATGTGGGTCCCTTTGATTTTGATTTTTGTAACATGTTATGGGCATGTCGGATGTATTTAGAGCTATGGGGTCCGAACACTTATATGATACATAATATGATTATGCATTTTTATATGACGATGATGGTTTGCCATGTGTTTTGTTTGTGGTTGTCTTCTATGGTATACATGTGATAAATGCTAATCTAGAATGTTATTTGCAATGGTATCTACATAGTTATTTTGAGCTCTAGGAACGTAACTAGAAGTAATGGTTTCAAATTCACATACCAACAGCTTAATAGGCAGATATTTTCTAAATATGACTTGGTTATGCACATGATACACACCATTCAATTGCATGACAAGTAGCAAGGAATATAAAAGAACATGAAGATGAAGGATGCGATGAGAAAGGGAATTGACTAACAAACCTATCACTCCATCATATTCGATCTGGTTATTGGTGGCAGATCCAATGCACATGTCGTTCGAAAGGACTAATGTATGCAAGGGGTTAAAAATGGCCGAGGTTGTCGAGGCTATATTCTTGGAGAAGCGACATGCACCATCAACATGACCGATATATGGTGTGGATGATGGATCCATCTTAAAGGTGTGAAAGATGATAGATGAGATGATGCATCCTACCTAACTTCATGATAGAAATAAATACATGCAAATCAAAGAGATAAGCTATGAGAAAAATTTCTTTAGGTAGATTGTATTTTGATTATTAGGAAGGAAATGGCCTTTAGAATCCTCCAAAAAATATTCCCCCTTGCCTAAGTGAAATGGTAATTAGGGGTAGACATAGCTTCCATGACGTCCTCATCAAAACGGAAGATGAGCAGATGAGATGGATATTGACTACATCATGTGGCACGGTACCTAGTGCATCAACCTGAGAAAGAAGGTTCACATACGCATCAGATGGAATGGTAGATAACGAGATAGTAGATGAAGGATGTATATATGTTGAGACCTGGGATTTTATCCAAAGATTTTTAATAGAAGTGTGCTCAGAAACGTCAGAAAGGATTACCTACGAGGAACTCAAGGATGCTGACATGTAAAGGATATGGCCCTTGGTGTCTGTCATCTTGACATCTGGGGAAGGGATCGATGGTGGGATTGGATTCCCCCTGTTCTGGTTTACTGTTGGTACAAAAATCCACAGGAAGAGGAGAAGGTGATCCATTATGAGTGGTCTTGTATTCGTGAAGTGCCTTAAGGAAATCACAAAATTCGTTGAGATGAGGGCAACAATGGGAGTAGTCACCGTGATGATCACACAGGACACAAGGGTGATTTTTTCATAATGTTATGAGTTTCTTGGGTGGGCCTAGTAAGTTAACATGGACTTTAGGGATATTTGACTTAGGGAACATTTCATGAACCAAAGGTTTGAGATGAGGAAGCTTAGGACAATTATTGGTTGCGTGCCCCACAACTTTACACAAAGTGCACAGAGTTGACGAGTTTGGGGCCTTGGGGACTGGAGGAGGTTGGGAGCCTTGTCCTTAGGTTCTTTCCTCTTACCTTTCCCCCCTGTCTAGATTCTTTCGCAAAAGGAGTTGGTTTCTCTTGAGGTTGTGATGGAACTAAAGTAGTGGTAGGGGCCATAGGGACCAGTTGAACCGGGGTGAGAGCACGATAAGGTCTTAGCTAACCAGGTAGAATGCTTGCAGGGGGATCAATGTACCATATGGGGAGCCCTAAAGTCATGTTAGGAAGAACCAACAAAGCCATGACAGGGACATCAAATATTGTGGGAGGAGGAAATAAGAAAGGTATCTGGCCTGCAAGGTAATGTCCTCATGGAACAACTCCTAGATGGTTCAGCCCTGGAGGAACAGTTCTTGGGGGAAGATAGGATAGGCACCCACAAACGGAGGATGCTCTAGGGGGTGGATCTGGATGGCTCAGCTGGGATGGTAACTGCATGGTGCGGAGGATCTCGTTGTGGATCAAATGTACCAGACTACTTGAGGACAACTCGTGACGCTGAAAGATTCAGGCTCTAAGATGAGAGGTGGTGGACCGGGGAAAGAACCCAACAATGAGGAATATTTATAGACTCTAATTGAAACACCAGTGAGAGGAGTTGAAGACTTCCTATCTAAAACTAATGAGATAATGGACTCGGGGGACGTCACAGATGCTGGCTCATAGTAAGTCAACTGATCTATGGTAACGATCTTCCCTTCATGGGGGAAGCATATCTTGCGAAAAACTGTAGATGCAATAGCTGACATGGAATATGTGTACCTATGACCCAAGAAAATGTTGTATTCTAAAGGGGCATCAATAACCTCAATATCTACATGGACAATCTTACCCGCAAGGGCCACTAGATAGTTGCGGTACATGCTAAGAGGCTAGGAGGAGTGTCTGTCTCAAGCAAGCAAAGTGATGGTGGAGGGGGACAACTCAGGTGAGTAAAGTTTTTTCCAAATGGTAGCAGACATGACACAGGTGGATGCACCATCATCAGTAATGCATCAGGAGATGGTGACATTATGGACTCGGACTAGTACCTAGAAAGCAATGGAGCAAGGTAATGTTGGATGTTCTGATGTATCGACTGGGAAGACAATAAAACGATCATAAGAAGGATCTACTACACCCAAAGAACTTATTAGAGCTTTCTTTTGAGATGGGCATGACTAGAGTACATCCAACGTCGACATGGCGGTA
>APFE030327547.1:93309-159575 GCA_000404065.3 Pinus taeda | reverse complement strand
TTGTCGCTTGAGGGCTTCTTCGAGCAAGATTTGGATAGGATCTCCTGCCCCCTCGTCTTTCTTCTCATCTTCCATGGGAGGCTGTTGGGATTTGCAAGGTTGGTCTTGCAAAGGTTTGACCAGTTCAAGCCCTAACTCCTTATATCCCGACCTCGTTGGGGACATGCAAAGAAAAACATAGAAAAAAAGCAGACCGCTCTAATACCACTGATCTGGACTTAAACAGGAATGCAACAAATTACAGAGATAACCATAAACACAAATATGCAACTGAAATAATACTTCATTTTATTAATGTAAAATACTGAAATATGCTTACAAACAATAATGGAAATAAACTAGCTAGGGCGATGGTAGCTTATCTCTGAGAAGAGATGTGGCGGATACATGCCTTTGAACTGTCTTACAATGAGGCTCGAAGGCCTATTTATTGTTGATAAACAATGGAAAACCCTAAACATCCAAAAACCTAACCCTAGAAGATGAAACACCAAACTGTGGGCCCCGTTTGGGTAAATTGGTACATCAACTTACCGGGATCGTAACTTTGGAATATGTTCTCCATTTTACGTGCACAATATCTCGTTAGAAATATCTATCCGATAACTACAACTTTGGGAAGAGCAACATCAGCCCATGGACCCATGTTTCTCCCAGTTTTCCCAAAAAATATCGTTTAAGGCCTCAAAACAGCTCTAGAAGTTCAGGGCCCAAAAAACTACTAAAAATAGTAAGTTGTGCTACAATTAAGGAAACTGAAAATGCTAAGAGAAACAATGGTGGGGGTCCAAGTGGACTTGGTAGGTGGCCACCAATGTCCACCTGGATCATCATTTGGCTTGGAGAAGGAGTGCTTGGAGAGCTTGATGGACTTGGACATTCATTCAAGGAGAGATTATTGACATCAAGGTTTGGTTGTATCCTTCCTCCTTTATTCTATTAATATATACAACTTCTGGTTCATTTTCCATAAATGTGTATGTTAATGCATCATTTATCTTAATTCTCCTTGATCTATTAAGTAGGTTACTTTCGATTATGCTATTTGTACTTGCATGCTTTGTTGTGTCTTGATCTCTCACATAGGAATTAAAACACTATGACTAGTGAGACCAAGGCCATGGTGCAAGTGATTCAAGGACTTCAACAAAGGAGGATATCGTAACGTCAGAATGATGTAGGCCATCTTCCTCTTCTTCTATTTCAATTGTAACTTAGGAAAGTGAGTAGTAGATTGTCACGTAGGTTGCTAGTCGCACTCTTGGCGCTAGAGGGATCGTCTCTATCCGTATAGAGGATTGCCTAGACAACAGGTACCTCAGCCAAACTATGATATTCCCATCCATAAATTTCCTAATCTCATTTTCTATTGTTGGCTATAGAATAGGATTAAATCTCTTGAGTTACTGCACAAAGGGATTAGTATTCTCTTTCAATGGTATCCTATGTTGGATAATGGAAGTATTATAAGTCTTCAAGTATTCACAGATGCATGTGAAAACATCTTTAAATTTCTTAAACAACTTAACATACCTCTTCTTGTATTTGAGTTGCACAAACTTAGTGAGTTTCACCTTTTTAGGATTCTCTTTTGTGACAAAGTTATGTTCTTCCACATTCTCATCCATGGACTTGAAGGATGTCCTGGTTGGGACATCGTTGTGATAACAAAATTGTTGGAGGGGAACCAGTCCCTTGGGGATGAAGTTGTTTTCGAGTTGGACTACTTCATGGCCTCCAACTTGATTTAGGAATTCATACGACTCGCCTTAGTTTGGGACTTCATTTTGGTCATCTTATGGTGGTTCTACGTTTGAGTCAAATTTGATTGCATTGAAACCATCCATAAGTTCTAAGAATATCCTTAACTATTGATCATCTTCAAAGACTTTCCAATGTTTTATATTTTTAAGGAAAACTGTCGGTAACACATTTCCACCTCATGATTTAGTTTTATCTAAGGAGGAGGATGGAAGGAACTAGTTTTTACAGCTAATGCATCTGCATAATGATTTTCTTCCTTGTGCACAATTGTGATGTTAAAAGAATCAAAATAATTCTCAATAATATCCCAAATAACATTTTTGTATGACCTCATGTGGGTCTATTTTGTGGTATAAATTTTTCTCACTTGCAAGACTACTAATTCCGAATCCCTAAAAACCAGAAGGTTCTTCAATCCTAGTTTATGAGTTATTTCTAATCCTAAAATTAATGCTTCATATCCAACAATGTTATTAGTAGCATCAAATTCCAATTTATAGGAGAGTAGTATGATCCGCCCCATGGGCGATATCAGAATCACTCCCCCTCATATACCTTCCCAAGAGCATGCCTCATCGAAGAACGATTTCCATACATGATCAAGGTAATTGATAGACTATAGCATCACATATATTCTTCCATGGCATACATCGGTATGTTCTTAGACTTATTAGCACCATTGATGACATAGAGCAACTTGGCCTCTCTCTAGGTTTTGCATTAATGTCCTCCGAAGACTATTATAGTGGCCTATGAAAGGTCCATTTGAAGGGCCCCCCCTACTTCCCTAGCCCATGATCTGGAAAGAAGCATAATGTAGGAGGTTCATATGTCAGCTACCACAATGTCCATAACCAAGCTCTTATTTGGTATTTGGGTGAGGGAGACTGCCAAGTCCTTGATAATACCAAGGCACTTGACTCTCTTGGAGTCAAAAGAGTAGATATCATGGTATGGATTGGTGATGTCCAACACCAACTTCACCATGACTTATTTGGCCATGAGGCTAAGGGAGACCCTTGAGTCCAACATGCAATTGTGTAACAATTTTTGGTGCGCATTCAAGCTAATGTAGAAAGGAGGGTTTTCATCATCTTTCACCCTTACCTGAGGGTCACAATGAACATGTGGATGATCTTCCTAAATCTTGAGAGTGTTGTTATGGGTGACTATCTACGTAGAGCCATGATTTTTTTATTAGCAGCTGATAGGAATGGTTTTTCCCAATTCCAACAATGGGACAAGAAATTTGATCTTACTCAGCTCTTTCTCAAGGTTAAAAGGTATGGGTGTGCTTATTTCTGTCTCCTTAACTAGTTTACCCTAGAGTAGTGGAGGTTTGGAATCCTTAGGTGTTGGCATTATAACACAGGCTTGGCACTATGGCACAGGTATTGTCCTTGATGGCAACTCACTTGGAAAATCATTCAAATGACAGTTCAAGCTCACAGGCTCTCAGAATAAAGGAAAAGAAGGTATATGCAGGTTCCTGTTAACCAAGCCGCGTATCCACGCGGGATCGCCGATCAAAAGGTGTGTATGCGTGTGAACACACTTTCATGCAAGGAAAAGTGTGTACATGTGGGAAACCTTGTTTTCAGTCCATGGTATTTAGTTCTTGGTATTTGGACCTATGGTTTTGGAACATGGTATCTCGTCCGAAGTGTTGAACCCAGGTATTGGGTCCCAAGTATTGGTTCTAAGTGGTTTTGGACCATGGTATTGAGTAAGGCCTAAGACTATAAAAGGGGAAGGAGATCATTAGGAAAAGGGACTCAAGTATTGCATATCTTATGAAGAGCAAGCTCTAGAATAATGGTCATTGGGTTATGGTGCATAGCTAGATCTGAATCAAGGAGGAACCTGAGCGTTAGAAGAAGGATAAGTTCTATTGATGGGTCAAGATATTGAGGCTTGAAGAGAAGTATCTTTGTGTGATTTTGATCTGTTATATTTGGCGCATGACTTGATCTGTAAATCTAATAATCTGAGTATGACTGATGTCTGAATATTTGAAAGGGTAAATTATCTTTTATACATATATACGTAGGTTCAACATAGCAAAGGCGCATATACACACTGGTTCGGTAATTCAAAACAGCATATATGCAGGTTTGTCTTAATATAGTAGCGTATGCATGCAGGTTCTATATATTGAAGTAGCGTACATTTCATAAAATATGTTTTAGCTACTTCTGTCTATTGTTGCAGTGTTCTAGGTTCTGGTACTATCACTGTATTCTGGTTATAGCGTTCAGAGAAGTGATTGTGTGATTCAGTTTTTGGTTGGTGCAAAGGAGTTTGGTTGATGTAGATATATTTGATGTTTGATTAATGATATTGATGGATCCAGTCTGAAAATTTCTGAAACATGGTCCCTGGAAGAAAAGAGAAGGTTGTAGCCTTCTGTAGGTCAGCACCTATGTACTAGGACATCAGCTAGTACAAGAGCTAAGGGGGTTGTAGCTCCCTTCCAGAAGAAGCTGGAGAACGAGAGAAGGTTGTAGCTTTCTGCAGGTAGTGGCTTGCGTACTGGTATAAGGCTGCACTAGTATAGAAATATTGTAAGAAGAAGTTTCTTATTAAAAGAAGATAGAGATGAATTGCAGCAGGTGGTTTTCACGCACATTGGGTTTCTGCCTTATATCTTGTGTTCATTTGTGTGATTGCATGTACTGTTTACTGCACTTGATTACTATTTTATGGAACTTTTGATACACAGATTAAGATCAGCTAACTAAATTAGAAGTCTGCAAGATATACGTGGTTTTCTCTAAAGATAGTTGCGTATATATGCAGGTTTAATTAACATAAGTAGCATATATCAATTTGTTTATGGAAATGAAAAATTGTTAAATTGCTAATACAGATTCACCCCCCCTCCTCTCAGTATTATTTCCAACAATTGGTATCAGACCAGGTCCTTCCGAAGAAGCTTGATTGCTTGAAGGAAGATTTATCATCATGAGCAACTACGAAAGGGAGGCATCCATCAGACCACCGATCTTTGATGGGAGCAACTTCGTCTATTGGAAGGTAAGAACCACAACTTGTCTTCAATATCTTGGTGCAGAAGTTTGGGATATCGTGGAAGGAGGATACACATTCCGATCAACAACTCCTACAGATACAGTTGGTAAAAAGCAGTATGAAACAAATGCAAAGGTTGTCAATACTCTGTTGGGGAGTCTATCTCAATCAGAATTCGTCAAGGTTATGCAACTCAAAACTGCCAAGAATATGGGACAAGATCATTCTAAGTTACAAAGGAGACAATCAGGTAAACGTGCAAAACTACAATCTCTCAGAATTGAATATGAAACTCTCATAATGCACAATGATGAAAGTGTGGCGAATTATTTCTTACGTATAGATGAGATTGTTAATCACATGAAAAACTTGGGTGAAGAGATAAAAGAAGCTACTTTAGTTGAAAATGTTTTAAGATCTTTGTCTTCTAAGTTTGAATCAAAAGTTTTTGCCATAGAGGAAAAGCAGAATCTTCAGAGTATTACCATGTCACAGCTGCATGGAATCCTAATTGCTTTCAAAATGAGAAAAGGGGGTCCATCAGACATTAGAGAAACCACATTCAAAACTTCAAAAGGAGAATACAAAGAGTCAGGACATACGTCAGAAGGAGAGGAAGAATCAAACTTTGTCAAGAACCTTCAACGGGGCTCTGGAAGATTCAGAGGTAAGCTACCTTTCAAATGCTTTGCTTGTGGGAGAGTCGGTCACTATGTAGCCAAATGTCCTCATAAAGATAAGCTTGATAAAAGTAAGGAACTAATTAAATGGAACAAAAAATAGAATGTAAGTAGGAAGAGCTATTATACACATGAAGACAACGATGGACTTTCAAATAGTGATGAAGATGAACATGGTAATGATTATAGACTTTTGATGGCTTTTGAAGATGATGATTTCTTGGATGCTATAGATGAAGATGATCTCTATGAAGAAATTTCTAAACTTGAAATTTGTTTAGAAGAAAAAAGTATGATCATAGATACTCTGACATTCCAACTTGCTGAAAGGGAAAAACACAATGAAAAGTTAGAATGTGAAATTGCGGGACTTAGAAAATATATTGAGAAAACAAAAGCTCTTAATCTTAGATTTGCTAAAGGATCTGAAACTTTGGATGAGATTATCAAAGTGTAGCGCTCTCCTCTAATCAAGACAGGTCTTGGATATACTGAAGAAGCATCTCAACCACAGAAGCCATCCACCTCCAAAAGTTATCTTGATGCAGCAAGGAGAAGTGAACCAGTCGACAATCGTCAACAAAGGCTTAAAGCAGATCACCAGGTAAATCAACGTTAATCTACTTCAAGGATGAATAAAAGCTACAACCAACCGTAGGTAAATCATTCTCAATTTTCCTCAAGAATGAATGTCAACGGAAACTACAATCACCTGGTCAGTAGATTTGATAATTGCAGGAATTTCTTTAATGGCCAATGTTTCTCGTGTCATAACTTTGGACACAAAGTTTCTCAATGTGTTGCCTACAAGACGATCATGACTAGAGAAGCACGAAATCAAAGGAGTGTGACTGGGATCATGAAAAAGACCTACAATAACTTTTCTGCTCTTGAAAATGAAATAGAATGCTCTATTTGTAACAACTTCGACCATGAAGATTCTGAATGCAGGAATAAGTTTCGGCAAACATCTTAGAAGGAGCAAGCTTCATTGGGTCCCAAAACATGGAGAAAGAAAGAACCGCAACCAAAAAGATGTGGTATAGCCTTATATGCGGAAGGACAGGAAAATCAATGGTACATCGATAGTGGATGCTCGAAACATATGACATGTGATAAAGAAAAACTTTAGTCATATGGTGCCTTAGAAAAGGAAAGGAAGGTCTCATTTGGAAATGACACCCCTACACTCATAAAAGGTAAAGGCTCTGTTCTTTTGAAATAAAAGGTCAAAGTTGGAAATGTTATGTATGTTGATGGCTTCAAGCATAATCTATTGAGTGTTAGTCAAATGTGTGATAAAGGAAATGAGGTAGTATTTCGATCAAATGGATGTATTGTTCATGAGCTTGATACAGGAGAAATAGTGATCAAAGGCATAAGAACTCCAAATAATTTATACATACTCAAGGGAGGATAGCAACAATGCTATCTAAGAAAAAATGATGAACACTGGCTATGGCACAGAAGATTGGGGCATCTAAGCTTCCCTCAGATAAGGAAAGCATGCAAATATCAGGCTATTCATGATCTTCCTGACATCAAAATTCCAGACAATACAATATGCAAATCATGTCAGTTTGGTAAACAAACCAAAACACACTTCCTTGAGAAAGAAGGATCAACTAGTAAGCCACTTGAACTTGTCCATACTGATTTATGTGGCCCATCAAGGAAAAAGTCACGTTGAGGAGAAGAGTACTTTATATTGTTCATTGATGACTTTTCCAGGATGTGTTGGATAGGACTTCTGAAGCATAAAGACGAAGCTTTTGAAAAGTTCAAAGCATTCAAAGCCTTGGTTGAAAATGAATCGGATCGCAAAATCAAATGCCTCAGGTCTGATCGAGGAGGGGAATTCTCCTCGGATGAATTTTTCGACTTTTGTGAAGCACATGGAATAAGAAAGGAATTCTCTACTGCAAGGAATCCTCAGAAAAATGGAGTGGTGGAAAGGATGAACAGAACAATTCAAAAAATGGCTCATGCTATGCTTGATGAGTCTGGGACTCCTGCAACCTTCTGGTGTGAAGTTGCATTTGTTGTCGTCACTATTCTCAACAAAACAAATGTTCGAGTAAACAACACTCAAACTCCTCATGAACTTTGGTATGGTAAGACTCCTACTGTAAAATACTTCAAAGTATTTGGAAGTAAATGTTACATCAAAAGGACTAATGAAAACCTTGGCAAGTTTGAACCTAGAGCAGATGAAGGCATTCTCCTTGGTTACTCTTCTCGAAGTAAAGGATACAAGTGTTATAATAAATGACTAGCGAAAATTGTTGAAAGTATTGATGTTGTGGTTGATGAAGAAGGCGAAAATTCAAAGCAGTTAAAATTTGAAGAGTGGAAGAAGATGAGGATTATTCTTCCACATCAGATCAGACTAATGCTGAAGAAGAAAATTATGAGGCACCAGAAGAACAGATAAGAGTAGAAGAAAAGACTCCATCTAGGTATGTTCAGAAGAACCATCCAGAGACTCAAATTTTGGGATAGAAAGAGGCAAGTGTACAGACAAGAAGAACTATTATAGAAGCTTCAATCTATATAGCATTGCTTTCCTCCATCGAATCGCAAAATATTCATGAATCATGAAAAGATGAATTTTGGGTCAAGGCCATGAATGAAGAACTTGAGCAGATTGAAAAAAATAACACTTGGGAATTGGTTCCTAGACCTAACAATAAGAATGTCATAGGAACCAAATGGATATTCAAAAGCAAGCTCATTGAAAATGGATATGTTATTAGAAACAAGGTCAGGCTTGTTAGTAAAGGGTATGCTCAACAAGAAGGTATAGACTTTGAAGAAAATTTTGTACCGGTTGCCAGACTTGAAGCCATAAGAATGTTCCTTGCTCTTTCTAGCTTTCAAAAGTTCAAAGTATATCAAAAGGATGTGAAATCTGCCTTTCTAAATGGAGACTTAGAAGAATAAGTGTATCTTGAGCAACCAAATGGATTTATCCTTGGAAATGATCCAAAACTTGTATGCAGACTCAGAAAAGTTCTATATGGTCTTAAATAGGCTCCAAGGGCTTGGTATTATTGTCTAGACAAATACCTCCATCAACAAGGTTTTTCAAAAGGATCAGCAGATAGCAATCTATATATAAAAATTGACAATGATAAATTGCTAATATTGGTAGTGTATGTTGATGATATCATCTTTGGTAGCAATGAAGAAGCCATGAGTCAAAACTTTTCCTTGGTGATGCAGAAAGAATTTGAAATGTCCTTGCTTGGTGAGCTGACATATTTCCTTGGCTTACAAGTCCAACAAAAAAAAGATGGTATCTTTCTATCAAAAACCAAGTACCTCAAGCAGATCTTGAAGAAATATGGCATGGAAGATTCGAAACCAGTATGTACCCCTATGGTAACAGGATGAAACCTCAACGCAAATGATGAATGAGTAGCAGTACATCAACCAACCTATAGATCCATGATTGGAAGTCTGCTCTATCTGACAGGTACCCAACCAGACATCATGCATGTAGTGGGAATAGTTGGAAGATTTCAAGAAAATCTAAAGGAAGCACACCTTTAGGCAGTTAAAAGGATTTTCAAATATCTTCAAGGAACACAAAACTATGGCTTATGGTATCCTAGATACACAGATCTCACACTTCATGCATATATAGATGCAGATTGGGTAGGAAGCATGGATGATAGAAAAAGCACTAGTGGTGGTGCATTCTCTATGGGTTCCAGATTAGTATCTTGGTTCAGCAAGAAACAAAGTTCAATTGCATTATCTACAGCTGAAGCAGAATATGTGGCTGTTGCATCTTGTTGCACACAACTCCTTTGGATGATGCAAACATTGCAAGACATTCAAATCACCTGCACTCCACCCATCTCCATTTTATGTGATAATATAAGTGCAATCAGTATTTCAAAGAATCTAGTCATACATTCAAAGACCAAGCACATACCTATCAAATATCATTTTCTCTGGGATTAAGTGCTTGAACAAAAGGTCAAATTGGAGTATGTTCCCTCAAAGGAACAGGTTGTTGATATATTCACCAAACCACTGCCCAAGGATACATTTGAATACCTCAAACAAAAGATGGGAGTAGTTGATGCATCATCTTGTTCATGACACTTATCTGTTTCAGAGAAAAGTGGGTGTACGCAAGTTTCATGAAGAACATCTGCGTACATACGCCCGTTTCTATGGATACAGTTGCGTATATGTTGGTTTGAAGGAAATTAGTGGGCCAGACTCAGGATGAAAAGAGTCTGATATGGGTATGACAGTGATCATCTGGCACAGGTTCAGGGGCAGCATATACATTTAATAATGCATTGTTGGCATTATCTTAGAAGATCTTGGTACAATTTCACAGTTGTTTTGATTAAGGTGGAATAGCTGCAGAAGGAGATCATGGTTGCCAGTCTGGATGGTGATTGATAGATGCTGTTGATGATAGCTGCTGATGACTATCATAGTATTGTCTCAGATATTTGGTCTTTATGTCATGTATTTGTTTTATTATCAAGGTCATGTAATGACCTATTTTATTTCCCCACTATGCCTGGGATGGATGATGTAAAGTTCTTGTGTTATTATGTATAAACTTTTGATGTATCCTCACTTGGTTGTGAGATGGATGTATGTATGAGTCTTTTGTGATAGGAAGGTCATTTATGATTTATAGAGTCATGTTCTTCTTGTAGAACATCTTTTTGTATACCTTGCCTACAGTCAGGGGGAGCATGGACAACACAACAAAGCAGAGATTTCAGCATGTATTCAGGGGGAGCATAACCCTTTGCCCTTGATGACAAAGGGGGAGAGTGACTTGGGGTTGGCATCAAGTCCAAAGGGGGAGATTGTTGGCATTATAAAACAGGCTTGGCACTATGGCACAGGTATTGTCCTTGATGGCAACTCACTCGGAAAATCATTCAAATGACAGTTCAGGCTCACAGGCTCTCAGAATAAAGGAAAAGAAGGTATACACATGTTCCTGTTGACCAAGCTGCGTATACATGCGGGATCGCTGATCAAAAGGTGCGTATACATATGCACACACTTTCATGCAAGGAAAAGCGTGTACATGTGGAAAACCTTGTTTTTAGTCCATGGTATTTAGTCCTTGGTATTTGGACCTATGGTTTTGGACCATGGTATCTCGTCCGAAGTGTTGAACCTAGGTATTGGGTCCCAAGTATTAGTTCTAAGTGGTTTTGGACCATGGTATTGAGTAAGGCCTAAGACTATAAAAGGGGAAGGATATCATTAGGTAAAGGGACTCAAGTATTGAATATCTTATGAAGAGCAAGATCTAGAATACTGGTCATTGGGTTATGGTGCATAACTGGATCTGAATCAAGGAGGAACCTGAGCATCAGAAGAAGGATAAGTTCTATTGATGGGTCAAGATCTTGAGGCTTGAAGAGAAGTATCTTTGTGTGATTTTGATCTGTTATATTTGGCGCATGACTTGATCTTTAAATCTAATAATCCGGGTATGACTGATGTCTGAATATTTGAAAAGGGTAAATTATCTTTCATAGATATGTACGCAAGTTCAACATAACAAAGGCACGTATACACGCTGGTTCGGTAATTCAAAATAGCGTATACGCAAGTTTGCCTTAATATAGCAGTGTATGCATGCAGGTTCTACATATTGAAGTAGTGTACATTTCATAAAATATGTTTTAGCTACTTCCGTCTACTATTGTTGTGTTCTGGGTTCGAGTACTGTCACTGTATTCTGGTTACAACATTCAGAGGAGTGATTGTGTGATTCAGTTTTTGGTTGGTGCAAAGGAGTTTGGTTGATGCAAATATATTTGATGTTTGATTGATTCTATTGATGGATCCAGTCTAAAAAATTATGAAACGTGGTCCCTGGAAGAAAAGAGAAGGTTGTAGCCTTCTGTAGGTTAGCACCTACATACTAGGACATCAGCTAGTACAAGAGCTAAGGGGGTTGTAGCTCCCTTCCAGGAGAAGCTGGAGAACGAGAGAAGGTTGTAGCCTTTTGCAGGTAGTAGCCTGTGTACTGGTATAAGACTACGCCAATATAGAGTTATTGTAAAAAGAAGTTTCTTATTAAAAGAAGATAGAGACGAATTGCAACAGGTGGTTTTCACCCACATTGGGTTTCCACCTGATATCTTGTGTTAATGTGTGTGATTTCCTGTACTGTTTACTGCACTTGATTACTGTTTTATGGTTCTGATACACAGATTAAGATCAACTAACTAAACTAGAATTCCGCAAGATATACGCGGTTTTCTCTAAACACAGTTGTGTATATACGCAGGTTTAATTAATAGAAGTAGTGTATATCAATTTTTTTATGGAAATGAAAAATTGTTAAATTGCTAATACTGATTCACGCCCCCCTCTCAGTATTATTTCCAACATTAGGTGCTTCTTCCCCTCATATGGAGCATGGACTTTGGTCCGTAGTGTTATTCTTGTCTTAACCTGAGCTTCCAACATCTTGGTTAAGAGTGGAGGAGGTGGGGGAACATTGATCTGTGCATGTTTAGGGCCAGGTGTCGATGTTGGGTGTGTTATATTATTTCCAAGACTACCCCATGCATGAGGCGGAATGGGGGGGTATGCAAGGGGGCAGTAGGCCTGCATAGTGTCCAAGGCAGCACCCCGGGAATTTATTTTTTTTGGACCTTATATTATGTGGGCAGACCTACCTATGTTTTTGTGCATGGATTTTGCACATGGTTTTGGGCATGATGGTTTTTTTTTCCATGGTATTTTGTAGATACGGTCAGGGGAATTACAATTATGTTCTAATCCATAGTTAATGGGTTGGGGTTTATGGATGCTTCGACATGTATATATATGTATTGTAACATTGACAAGAATATAATGAGAAATCAATATGGTAGTCCCGGTTTTAGGATCTAAGGGGAAATATCTGTGTCTGTTTGTTTTATGTTTTATGCTCTCACCATTGTTTAATTTTTTTTTAGAATGCGTATGCAGATAATTTATATATGGCATTAAAACCTACATTTGGTATCTAAGTTGTTTTTGCTTCAAAGGGACGCCTTTGCTGCTGAGTGGTTTTGCTCGGGCCTGTGGTAGAACCTATTCAGTGGGAGATCTACGGGATCGATTCCTGTGGTGAAATAAGATGGCAAGCAATGGAAAGATAGCGATCAAGAAATTTAATGCTCAGAGTTTTGAGTTGTGGAAACTCAATATAGAGGATCTACTAGTGGATAAAGATCAGCAGATCGCGGTAGATCGGGGTACTAAACCAACAACAATCTCATCTGAAGACTGGGTGAAGTTGGATCAAAAGGAAAAGAGCACAATATGATTGTGTCTCAGATTCAATATTGTTGAATGTATTAGGGGAAGTTTTGACGAAGGATTTGTTGGAAAATTTAGGGACTTTGTACCAATCTATGTCTCTGGCGAATAAGTTGTTCCTATGGAAAAAATTGTATAACCTCAGGATGAAAGATGGAGACTTGGTGATAGGGCATCTGAGTGACTTTAATACTATGGTAAGTGAGTTATTATCTATTGATATTAAAATTCCAGATGAAGATAAGTGCATCAGTTTGTTGTGTTCTCTACCAGATTCGTGGGAAAGTGTGTTGTTGCAATAGGTAGCAATGCAACTACCTTACAGTTTGATGAAATAGTCTCATCCTTGTTTTCGGAGGAGATGAGACAGAAATATATGGAGGGCCAAAATGGTGATTCCTTGTCTATACGAGGATAGTTCCAGAACAAAAAATAAAAAAAATAAAAAATAAAAAAAATTTGAGTGGGAGATCTATATCTCCAGGAAAACCTATAAAGGTGTGATGGAAATGTGGAAAGGAAGGGCACTTCAAAAGGGACTATAAATCTAAAGCTCCTAAGAATAGAAAGGGATATGATGATGTTGTTTCTGCAGAGGCGAAAACCATCTCAAATGAAGGTGGGGATGTGTACTTGGTTTTTTATTCAAGTACACATGTAGATCATGAGGCATGGTTGATTGACTCAGGTGCATCATTTCACTTCACTCCCCATAGAGAGTGGTTATGCATGTATGAGAAATATGATAGTGGTGAATTCTTCTTAGGGGATGACAAGAAGGATAGAATCGTTAAAAGTCAAGTTGAAGTTGAAAATTGGAAGGATTAGAATACTTTCGGGCGTTCTGCATATTCCTGCATTGGCCATAAATTTGATTTCTGTAAGCAAGTTGGATGATGCAGGTGTAAAAACAATGTTCAATAAAGATACCTGCAAGATGGTTTGGGGAGAACTGGTATTGATGCAGGGAGTTCAGATTGGAATTTTTTACAAGCTTCAGGGTGGCACGGTTATGGATGGGTGCAACAATAATGTGATTCTTGAAAGTGGAGTAGAAGATATAGTGGTCTTTGGAGAAAAAAACATGCTATGGCATCAAAGGCTTATACATATTGGAGAGAATGTCTTTCGAATACTTCATGGTAATGGTATGGTAGAAGGTATTTCTAATTTCTCTTTGGATTTTTACATCTGTGAAAATTGTGTATATGGGAAGCAGAATTGGGTGACTTTACTCTTTGGTGATAAGAGGGAGAAACAGATATTAGAGCTTGTGCATAATGATGTGTTTGGACCTGTGTCGGTTCCATCACTGGGTAAGTATGTGTATTATGTATCATTTATAAATGACTTCTCAAGGAATACATGGATATATTTCCCCAGGAAGAAATATGAATTCTTTGACAGGTTTGTGGAAAACCAGGCAGAGAAGAAGATAAAGGTGATGAGGACAGATAATGGTGGAGAGTTTTGCAAGAAGGAATTTGAAGAGTTATGTAGGAAGTGTGGTATATAACGGTAGAAGACTACTCCATACACACCTCAGTAAAATGGAGTTACAGAAAGAATGAAAAGGACATTGATGGAAAAGGCAAGAAGCATGCTCAGTGGTGTCGGGGTAGGACACAAATTCTAGGCAGAGGTAGTGGAGACTGCATGTTACCTGGTCAACAGATCACCTTCATCAACGTTGGAGGGTAAGACTCCACAAGAGGTATGGATTGGTAAGAAACACTCTCTTTCACATCTGAGGGTATTTGGATGTGATGAATACGTACAAGTTCCAAAGGAGAAAAGAACCAAGTTGGATAGTAAATATGAAAGGTGAATCTTTATTAGGTGTAAGGATGGCTTAAAAGATTATAAGATTTGGAATCCAGAAACAAGGAAGGTTGTGTATAGCCACGATGTGCTATTTAGAGAGGTGAAAGATGTTATTAAACATGAAGTCGTACCAAAGAAACCAGAGAAGATAGAGTTTGAACTAAGGGAGAAAGACGCAGACTCTACAACAGAAGAGGAATCAGAAGATGAAGAGCCACAAACTCCAGTTGTGAGAATATTAGCTTGAGAAATAAGGCAACCAGAAAGGTATAGCCCGTCTTCTTTCTATTAAAATTTTTCTTTATCTACTATTGATGATGATCCTAGAACTGTGAGGGAAGTAGTAGATTCAGAGGATGGAAAACTCTTGAAAGAGGCCATGGTTGATGAAATTGCATATTTGCACAAAAATGAGGCTTGGGATCTGATGGAGTTGTTTGTTGGAAGGAAACCCTTTGGTAACAAATGGGTGTTTAAGAATAAGATGAATGTAGAAGGCAAGGTGGAGAAATACAAATCTTGGTTGGTAGAAAAAGGTTATTCTCACGTGTTGGGAATTGATTTTGGTCATATTTTTCCTCCTGTGGCCAAGGTAGATTCGATTAGATTACTTTTATTTGTTGCTACTGCTTTTGATTTTGAGGTAGAATAGATGGATGTGAATACAACATTTCTTCACAGGGATATGGAAGAAGATATCTACATGAACCAACCTGAAGGCTTTGCGGTGAATGGAAAGAAAGAACTGGTATGCAAGTCAAAAAAGTCTGTGTATGGGTTAAAATAGCCACCAAGGATGTGGTACCATAAATTTGATACATTTATATGGGGACTTGGCTTCAACAGAAGTAAAGAAGATCACTATGTGTATTTTAAATTAATTGCTGACCATTTTATTTATCTAGTCTTGTATGTGGATGATATGTTGCTGGTTGGAAGTGACAAAGAAATTATCTAGGATTTGAAGACCCAATTTTCGTCCAAATTTGACAAGAAATATCTTGGTGTTGCAAACTATATTTTGGGCATGGAAATTAAACAAGATCAGGTAAAGAGGAAGCTCTGGTTAAACTAGAGGAAGTAGTTGAGACAATACTATAGAGGTTTAATGTGCAGGATTTTAAACCGACGAAGGTTCTTATTCCTATAGGTGTAAATTTATTTGTTGAATGGTGTCCCAAGACATAAGAAGAGGAAGAAGACATGTCTCGTGTTCCATATGCAAGTGCATTCGGTAGCCTAATGTATGAAATGGTGTGTACTAGACCATACATTGCACATGTTGTGGGAGTATTGAGCGAGTTTATGTCAAAACCAGGGAAGGAATATTGGACAACAGTGAAGCGGGTTTTAAGGGATTTATGTGGAACTAGTGATTATGGTTTGTGCTACCAAGGAAGACCAGGATTGGATGGAGTTTTGGAAATCCATGGCTTTGTTAATGCAGACTAGGATGGAGATCTAGATCAGAGAAAATCTACAAGTGGGTATGTGTTTAACCTATTTGGAGGTGCAGTCAGTTGCATGAGTAAGAGACATTTTGAAGTGGCCCTTTCAACTACAAAGGCGGAATACATGGTAGCCACTCATGCAAGAAAGGAAGCAGTTTGTTTGCAAAGATTGTGTTCAAGTATGGAGTTAGTACAACGAGATATAAGGATAGAATGTGACAACCAAAGTGCAATTTTCTTGGTAAAGAACCCTGCTTATCATTCAAAGACAAAGCACATTGATGTTTAGTATCACTTTGTGAGGGATATGGTTGAGGATAAAAAGGTGTTGCTGGTAAAGGTGGACACTTTGAAGAATACTACAAATGCATTGACAAAGTTTGTGAGCACTAAGAAGTTCTCTTGGTGTACAGAAACAATGAGCGTTGTAGGGATGGATCAATGACTAAGCTCTCTTGTGGCCCCCTGTGGAAAGAAAAGAAGAAGTGGGAGAATGTTTTGTGTGTGTTATATTCTTTCCATGACTACACCATGTAGGGGGGTAAGCAGGGGGGCAATAGTCCCCCCTGCACAGGATCTGGGCAGCGCCTAGAGAAAATTAGTTTTTAAACCCTATATTAGGTGCGCAGACCTACCTATGGTTTTGTGCATGAATTTCACATGTGGTTTTGGGCATGATGGTTTTCTTTCCATGGAATTTTGTAGATCCGGTCAAGGGAACTACGATTATTTTCTAATCCAGGGTTTATGGATGCTTCAACATGTATATATATGTATTATAACATTGAAAGGAATATAATGAAAAATCAATTTGGTAGTCCAGGTTTTTGGATACAGGGGAAAATCTTTGTGTATATATGTTTTATGTTTTATTGTCTCGCCATTGTTTATTTTCTATTTTTAGAATGTGTATGTAGGTAATTTCTATACGGGGTTAAAATTTACAGTCGATACCACTGACTTATTTGTTTTTTTTTTTTTTGATTTGCTACAATATATCGCCCTGCTCTAAGTCTCAGATCATAGGTATTCTTGATCTCCTCCATAATAGAGTTAGTTATCCTTTGGATTGAGAGGGTGAGACTCCATAGTCTTCATATAACTCCTAATAATATGTGAATCCCATTTTAGGTGTAGAAAAGGATTGTGTGTATTGGTTTTCAATGATGTAGAAGGTGACTAGGGTCTCCTACCTAGTTTATTTCTTCCTCTCGTGTATACTCAAAATATTCATCAATATACAAATTGAGATCTCTCCTTACGGGAGGTTGCATTGGTTTTTCTTTTGTTCTCCTATCCATTTTCACTTGTTGTGGTTGGAAAGGCTTTCTCGAAAAGGGTGGCTTGCGAGGTGGATGGTTAGCATCTTTTCTTCGCCCATCGACCTTAAGCTTGGAAAATTCATTTGGTAGGTTCCTAATCAATCAATTCATTTCTTCCATTTTTTTTGTTGGATGATCTTCATGATAGGTACCATATGGGTATGTTTTATCCTTGATTTTATTTTTTCCTTTATCTCAATTTCCTCCTCTTTCTCTTTGTGGGTCACGGTTCTCATCAGTTATTTGAAACCTCCTGAGTTTTCCTACCGCAGTTAGGTTCCCTTCTATCTTGGCAGTGTATAATTCCATATAGACTAGGTTTTTTGGTTGTTTTTCTCTAATCATAATAGAGAAGTCTCGCTCAAAAATTGTTTGCATAGTTTACCATGGTGGCAATGGGGATAGGCTTGATTTCATTCAGGATTTTTTTGTAACGTTTATTAAATCTCTTCGTGAAATCCTATACACCCTCAAATGGTTTCTTCTTAAATTTTGAGAAATATACGATGTAATAGGGAAAATCATTTTTCTCATCCCATTGAGCTCAAAAAACCCTTTCGAGATTGTCCCAAGAATGAAATGAGTTTGGGGGAAGGGTACAAAACCATTTTGGTACATCCCTTTCAAGGGTCTGTTAAAACAGTCTCATGAAGACATCTTCGTACTCTACCATGAAGTTGTCTGTAACATCTTGAAATTTTTTTATTTGTTCATAAACAATCATTTTTTTTCACCACTGAAAAGTGGTAGCAACTTGAGGTAGTTTATGGGCATATCGTACAACACCATAGGTAGAGATTATGGGGAATATTTTTCCACCACCCAGGCTAAGGGTTGATTAAGTTAGTT
This sequence comes from Pinus taeda, assembly GCA_000404065.3. Taxonomy (NCBI): domain Eukaryota; kingdom Viridiplantae; phylum Streptophyta; class Pinopsida; order Pinales; family Pinaceae; genus Pinus; species Pinus taeda. The sequence continues at coordinate 141,341 of APFE030327547.1, read as the reverse complement.
TGGTTTGGTTACGGGGTTGACCCTGTCAAGACATGATGTGATGTAGAATAAAATTTGTCACAGGGGACAAGATCGAAGTTCTAGTGTTTTATATGTTACATTGAGTCTTTTGTTATGATTCAAATCTAGGACTAGGTGATCTGACATATTCATCCACAACCTTCACAGTCGTGGAATTTATATAGTCAATTTTAAAGATAGGTAATTACGTAATTACCATAGGTGAACATGTAGGTAATATTCGGTTGGCTGAAGTTATAGCAAGTGTGATCGATAGGGCTTTGGCTTTTTTATTAAATTCGCGCATAAAGCTTTCAGGAGTAGAAATGGACATTACAAGGTCCTAGTTTGAACTAGTTCATGTGTGTCCCTTGATGAAACGAGGGTGTAACAATGTAGGGAAAATATGGCAGGCTAATCAAATTGTGACAAGGATAGGAAAAGGTGGATACGATGCACCCTACGAAAGAAACAATTTTTTCATTGTAGTATAGTGGTGAAGAAAAAGAGAGTTGATTTTCTAGGTGGAGAGCACAACTAGAAGGAAATTTCCAGCCTTTGTCCACCATAGAGGTCAGAACAAATTGTCATTTCACCCAGGGAATGAAGTTAAAATGTCCTCGGCAATGACGCTAGGATATGTTGGCTCCCTAAAGTCACACCACATTGTGTTGTGATGCAGATCTTGGGAACATCTAAATGGGGCTCTATTTGTTGTTTAATAGATGAGTGATTCAAATTTTGGTTTTGATTATGATCCTTTTCCTTCTGACTATATGTACTGGACGCCCTCATGATATTAACATATTTGTTCTTAGCCAAACAATGATTGATACGAGATGGTTTTTGAGAAAATAGGCAGACCATACATTTATAATTTTTAGAAATCATATATGACCATGAAATTCAGACTTAAGAGTTAACGAGATAACACACATTATACCATTAAGTCACATATACTTCATTTTCCCCTTTTGTGTCACAAGCAAAGAAATACATGTCAAATTCAAACACAACCATAACATTAAATCCATATACACATTTACATTATGTTAATTTTTAAAATGATGAATTAGTCAAATGATGAGAAAAATTGAACAAACAAAATTGTTCCACACATGATTTTGAATATCATTCACTTACGTTTTTGTTTAACTTTCCTTATGAGTGTGTGATGAGCATGGTAAATGTTGAAGAGTTAGATGAAGAATTGTTTTCAAAATTTTGTTGTAAATTTTATGAGTGGTTTGGGATCATGGTGTAGAAATTTCACCTATAGAACAAACCGATATATGTAATGTCCTAAAGCATAATACTTGTTCTACTTCTACAAAACATTAAGCAGAAGCATAATCGAATTCATGAGTAACATCAAGTAGAAACATGCATAATTGATCAAGAAAAATAATAACACATAACAAAAGATATATCCAGGGGAAAGCACCAACATAAAACCCTAACCATGTATTATCAATCAAGTGGAAATCCTCTTCACAATACAAAAATAGTTAGCTCTCAAGCTATTCAGTTCTCAATGAACTATGAAGATATGAAGATATATCTCATGAACCAACCAAGCCCTATTTATATAGGCTTTACCTATGGTCCTTGCATAGTTTGCTTAGGAAATAATAGCAAAAGCATATGTTATTAATTCCAAACATACCAAAATAACCAATGGTCCAACTACGCAATCATTGAGGACACTAGTTCCTCAACCATGCAAAAACTACTTACTAGAAATAGTCAAGCATCTGATAGTACATTGTCCCACATCTAATCTCAATTGGGTCTCTGACAGAACTGACATGCAACAGTTATCCATGAGTGAATCCTCAGCTATCTAAAATAACAATTGTCACATGCATGCAAGCATTAACAAACTATATTTTATTATTTTAACAACTTGTTAAAATAATCTAACTCAACTTGACTAGTTAGAACTAAGTCAACTGATTCTTCATTATATCATACTTATTCCCTCAATCAGTGGAGGAAATTAAGGATAAATTCCTCAATCAGTGGGACAACTTATGTGCTTGCTCACAAAGACTTCAAATTCGAATTTCCTTAACTAATTAACTCAACTGAATTAATTAATGAATATTTCCAACTGTTGTTAAGACCAAAATTAATTTAACTTTTTATAGATAGACTAGGGACTGCTATAAATAGGAAGGGACCTAGAAATGCTATTTCTAGAACTTTCTATTTTTAGCAGTTTCACTTCTCACCTAATGTGGCCAATGACCTCACTAGCCAAACTGCTATTTTTAGACATGCTATTTTTAGCAGGTCTATTTTTAGCACATTCTAAATTTAACATTTCTTGTTGCACATTTTTCAACACATGGTTGGGGGAAAACACCATTACATTAGATCCTTTCATTTCATTTCCATTAACCTTCGGTAAGAGCATTCATAACCATTGGGTTCGACACGAAAACGTTCAAAATAAAGAGTGGATGAAAATGGAGAATCGAGTATTACCCAACTTAAAAGAGAAATTAATAATTCCTTCAAGTTGAATAAACCTTGGTGGATGACTGAGAAATTAAGAATTCAACCACGAGAAAACATATAATTATGAAATTTTACTTGTTCCTTTTAAACCCTTGCAAAAAATATTAGGAAAGCCAAGATACTCTTTCATAAGCTAACTTGATATATTGAAAAAAATAAACAAACTTGAATATTGATGCCATAATTCACTTTAGCTAAAATCTTAAAACAATTCTACACAATTTCCACAACAAATCACGTTCACAACTCCAAATGCTATGAAATTTGCATAAACTTACTTCATATTAGTAGAAAACCTAAGAACAAAAAGTGGAATGAACACATACATGATAAGAAGAGGCAAAAATCCCAAGATTTGCTTCATAATTCTTCCCCAAAATTGCTTCAAGACGTCTCAACAATTCACCAAACATTTTGGGAGAATTTCCCTAGCAACCAAAATTTTCCCTCCTTTTACATTTCAAAATGAGGCCTATACATAGGCACTCCAAGAGCTTGGACCTATCCTTAAACTACTATTGGTATATGAAAAACTACTCAACTTTGTTACAAAATTTCTAATTGTGCTACAACTAACTTGTTCTAGAAGTTTCCTTTGGAGATTAGTTGCTTGTAGAGTGGGGCCCCTCTAGATTTTCTTTGATTCTAACTCTCCGTCTCTTTATTGGGTGAAGCATTCCTTCCTTATCTTGGTGTTGACTTGGTCGGGTAGCTATACTGGCTCAGATGGCTGAGGATTGGACTTTCTTTTTATTCTGGGGGAACCAAGATTTGAAATAACTTCCACTCGTTTTGGATCAATTATGACACCTTCATTTGAGACAATATGTCTCAACAATTTCCCTTCTTGCAATGCAAAAAATTACTTCTTGGGATTTAATTATATGCCAAATCTTTCGCACTTAAGAAAGGTATTTTTCAAATGTTCCAAATGGTCTTTGTCTAATTTTTCAGAAACGGTCATGTCTTCAAGATAGATAACTATGAATTGAACCCTTACTCCAACAAATGCATTGTTTGTGGCTCATTGAAAAGTAGCTCCCACATTCATCAACCCAAAAGGAATTTTATCATACATGAATATACCCCATGGTATTGTGAATGTCGTCTTGTCTTTGTCATATGAGTGCATGGCTACCTGATTATAGCCCAAGAATTCATCCATCATGGATATTTTGGATGGTCTTAACACCTTTTTCAGCAAGCGGTCCATCTTAGGAAGAGGATAACTTCCTTTTAATGAAAATTAGTCGAGGTTCCTAAAATCCACACAAATCTTGATATCTCCATTTTTCTTTCGAACAAGTACTAGGTAGGTCACCCACTAAGTGTAACTCAGTCGATCTATGATATTCCCATCCAAAAATTTCGTAATATCATTTTCTATTTTTGGAAATAGAGTAGGATTAAATCTCCTGAGTTTCTGCATAGAGGGATTAATATTATATTTCAATGGTATCCAATGCTAGAAGTTGAAGTATCATAAGTCTTCAAGTCTTCACAGCTCCATGTGAAAACATCTTTAAATTAATTAAACAAATTAACATACCTCTTCTTGTATTCGAGTTGAACAAACTTAGTGAGTTTCACCTTTTGAGGATTCTCTTCTATGACAAGGTTATGTTCTTCCACATTCTCATCCTTCAGCTTGAAGAATGACCTGGTTGGGACGTGGTTTTGATAATAATAAAATTGCTCAACAGAAACTAGTCCCTTGGGGATGAAGTTGTTTTCGAGTTGGATTACTTCATGGACTCCAACTTGATTTAGGAGCTCATATGACTCGCTCTAGTCTCAGACTTCAATTTGTTCATCTTCTGACGATTCTTCGTTCGAGTCAATATTGATCGCATAGAACTTATCCACAAGTTCTAAGAATCTCCTTAATGATTGGTCATCTTCAAAGACTTTCCAATGTTTGATATTGTCAGGGACAAAGGTCAATAACGAATTTCCACCTCATGATTTAGTTTTACCTAAGGAGGAGGATGGAAGGAACTGAATGATACCATTAATGCATCTGCATATTGATTTTCTTCCTTGTGCACAGTAAAAGCATAAAAATAATTCTCAATAATATCCCAAACAACATTTTGGTATGACCTCATGTGGGGGTGTTTTGTGGTATAAATGTTTCTTACTTGTAATACTACTAATTATGAATCCCCAAAATCCACAAAGTTCTTCACTCCCATTTTACGAGTTGCTTCTAATCCTAAAATTAATGCTTCATATTCGACAATGTTATTAGTAGCATCAAATTATATTTTATAGGAGAGCGAGATGCTCTACCCCACGGGTGGTATCAGAAGCACTCTCGCTCCTGTACCTTATCGATAGCATGCCCCAGAGAAGAAAAATTTCCATACATGATCAAGGTCAAATGATGGTTCTTGTACTACAAGGTCAACTAATGTTTTGATAGTAATTTCAAGGGTAATCGATAGACTATAACATCCCATTGATTCTTTTGTTGCATACATTGGTATTTTCTTAGACTTCTTAGCGTAATTGATGACATAGAGAAGCTTGGCCTCTCTATAGATTCTGCATTCATGTCCTCCAAAGACTAGTATAGTGGCATATTAATTGTCCATTTGAAGGATCCCCCCTAGTTTTCCAACCCATGATCTGGATAGAAGCATATTGTAGGAGGTTGCAATGTCAGCTATCAAAATGTCCATGACCAAGTTCTTATTTCCTATTTTGGTGAGGGATATTACCAAGTCCTTGATAAGACCAAGGCACTTTAGTCTCCTAGAGTCAAAAGAGTAGAGATCATGGTATGGCTTGGTGATGTGCATCCCCAACTCCACCATGACTGATTTGGGCATGAGGCTATGAGAGGCCACTGAGTCCAACATGAAATTATCTAACAACTTGTGGTGCATATTCAAGGTAATGTAGAAAGTAGGGTTTTCATCATCTTTCTCCTCTACATGAGGGCCACAATTAAGATGTGGATGCTCTTCCTGAATATTGAGAGTGTTGTTATGGGTGACCGGTCAAGTGGGAGCCATGATTTTTTTGTATTAGCGGGTGATAGAAAGGGTTTTGTGCCAATTCCAATAACAGGAAGAGAAATTTGATATTACTCAACTCTTGCTTAAGGTTAAAAGGTAGGGGTGTGCTTCTTGTTGTCTCCTTAACTAGTTGACCCTAGGTTAATGGAGGTATGGAATCCTTAGGTGCTTCTTCCCCTCATGTGGAGGGTGTTTTTTGGTCCAAAGTATTCTTCCTCCTCTTAAACTTGACTTCCAACGTCTTGGTTTAGAGTTCAGGAGGTGGGGGAACATTGATTGGTGTTTGTTGAGGGTTAGGTATCAATACCACTAACTTATTTGATTTGTTTTTTCGATTTTCTACAATATATCTCGATTCTCTAGGTCTTATATCATAATTATTCTTGATATCCACTATAATAGAGTTATTTATCCTTTTGTATTGAGAAGGTGAGACTCCATAGTCTTCATATACCTCGTAATCATATGGGAATTGGATTTCATGTCTAGCAAAGGATTGTGTGTAGTCATTTTCAATGATGTAGAAGGTGGGAATAGGGTCTCCTACCCAATTTATTCATTTCTCTGGTGTATACTCCTAAAATATTCAAGAGTATACAAATTGAGATCTCTCCTTATTGGACGTTGCATTGGTTTTTATTTTGTTCTCCTATCTTTGTTCACTTCTTGTGGTTGGAAAGGATTTCTAACAAAGGGTGCTTTGCGAGGTGGCTGGTTAGGATTCTTGCTTGGCCCTTTGGACTCAAGCTTGGAAACTTTATTTGATAGGTTCCTTATCAATCAATTCATTTATTCCATTTTTTCCTTAGATGGATTTTCATGATAGGTAAGTTGGTTTGTTTTGTCCTTGATTTTCTTCCTGTCTTTATCTCAATTTCCTCCTCTTTCTCTTTATGGGTCACGATTCTCATCAGTTATCTCCAACCTCCTAATTTTTCCCACCGTAGTTAATTTCCCTTCTATCTTGAAAGTGTATGATTTCATATTAGCTAGGTTTTTAGGTTGTCTCTCTCTAAGCATAACAGAGAAGTCTAGCTTGAAATTTGTTTGCATAGTTTACCATGGTGGCAAAGGGGGTAGGCTTGATTTCATTCGATATTTTGTTGTAGCGTTTATTGAATCTCTTCGTGAAATCCTCTACACTCTCAAATGTTTTCTTCTTAACTATTGAGAAATCCATGAGGTAATATTGAAAATCCTTTTTCTCACCCCATTGATCTCAAAAAACCCTTTCCAAATTGTCCCAGAAATGCTTTAAGTTTGGGGGAAGGGTACAAAACCATTTTCGTACATCCGCTTCAAGGGTTTGCACAAAGTGTCTCATCAAGACATATTTGTACTCTACCATTTTTCTATCAAATCTTGAAAAGTTCTGATGTGTTCATCAACAATCCCTTTTTATTCACCATTGAAATGTGGTAGTAGCATGAGATGTCTTTTGGGCATGTTGTGCAACACCCTATGTATGGCTAGTGGGTTGTATCGTGCTCCCACCTAGGCCAAGGGTTGATTAAGTTGATTTGGATGGTTACAAGGTTGACCCTGTATATCCATGACATGTCTTAGAATTAAATTTTTCCCAGAGAATGAGATTAGAGTCCTAGTGATGTAGATCTTCTATTGAGTCACCTATCGTGATTCAAATATAGACTAGGCGATCTAACATATTCATGCACAACCTTCACAGTTGTGGCATCTATATGGTCAATTTCAAAGATAGGTAATTAGGTGATTATCATAGCTGAAGATGTAGGTAATATTTTGTTGGTTGAATTTTTGGGAAGTGTGATCGACAGGGCTTTGGCTTGTTGATTAAAGTCATGCATAAAGCTTTCAGGATTAGAAATGGGCATTACAAGGTCCTAGTTTGAACTGGTTTGTGTGTGTGCCCTTAATGAAATGAGAGTGTAACAACATAGGGAAAATATAGTAGGCTAATCAAAGTGTGATGAGGATGGGAAATGGTTAACATGATGTGCTATCACAATAGACTTCGTTTCTTAAATTTTTTAGGAAATATTGATAGCTGCAGTGACAACATTTTAATTGTAATAAATACGGAAATTTTATGATAGAGGGTCTATTAATGTTTTTATAAATATAATATGGCCTTGTGAAGGAATTCGCTAACAACTAATGCATCAACATTTTTCATTTTGGCTGACAGACCAATTGTCAGTGCCAAAACTAGGTTTTGAATTCAAAAAGTGATGAATGTGCTCACCACGCTAGCATCAACGTTTTCATTTAAACGTGTCTTTTCCTATTTTGAGAGGGTAAACGTACCAATTAATAAATTTTCCTTCACTGCAATGAATGAATATCATTTAACATGATCTTACCATAAGATACATTATTCATAATCATGACCTGAAACTCCGTGATTATTCACTCGCCACATGTGTTATCTTATATGCATATCAACATGTTTTACCTTGTCCCATTGATAGTCTATTTTTTGTTAGTTCAGAGTCATTTACACTTTCCATTGTAAACTGTTTTGTTCACAGGGATTCAAGATCGAATCCCAGGAAGACCACATATGATATGGGGAAGGAGGTAAGGCGAATTGGTCTGATCCCAAGGTGTCAGATTTACTGGACATATACCCTGAAATGCATCAGTTGTTCTAGTAAGACGATTGGAGTGAATTCTTCCACCACTATACTGACTACGATGATTTAGTGGCTCGATCTTTTGCCAAGGGGTTTGATGGAAATCGTGTGGAGGTGGGAGGATTTTCATTTCCAATTACGTAGCAAACTATTGTTGAGGCAACAGTGTTACCAGCGGACAGTGAGAATATTTTTCATAGTCTTGTTTTAGCAAAGATCAATGTACCTTTCTTCTTCAAAGAATAATTGAGATGGCAAAATTGGAGGGCTGGAGTTAGAAGGGAGTGGTTGCAGGAAAAATGGCATGTCCCTTTATGCCTCTGTCAACAATATTTTACTTGTGAAGGATGGTTTAATCAGGTAAACCTCTACCATTTTTATTTTCTCGGACATCTTACTGGTCAGATAAGAATTAATCCATGTTTTCATTTGTTAGAGAGACTTAAACATATGGTAGCTAGTTTTAGGGCCCGCACAAATATCTCCTCCCATTTTAGATACCACAAAGCCCTGATAAAAATGATAATAAAAAACTAGTTAACCAAGGCAGAAAGGACTTGGAATAATTTCATTTTATTGGGGAGATTTTCAAACTCAACCCCTTAAGAGAAGAAGAGGCAGACCAAACACTTTCAAAAGGGGGAAGAAATCTAAAAATCAAGCTCTTGTTGAGCCCCCTTGTTACACAACATTTTGTCACTGTCCCTATACTCCCCACTCCTTGGTCCTGGAGGACCTCTACAGTGAACCCCACATGCTTTGCCTTCATGAAGAAACTCCCATTATGTCCCTATTCATGAGCAAATAATTTCCCTTTTGCACCATTTTCACTGAAACTTCTATTTTGCTCAGTTTACAACACCAGCACTAATGACCTTTGTCTCCCCCGCGCCAATGTGCAAAGATTAGCACTATTCCCCACACTGACTGGTGCAACTGAGCTGTGTTCCAGTCACGTCGGTCCTGTTATGTATTTTTTTTTAAATTAGGGCCGAAGCTTCCAACTCTAGAAGCTCCGTAATGGAAGTCTGGTAAATGGTTTGGCCAGATGGAGTCGAGGATGATAGTTTGGGCTCCTTTCCCCTATAATGATGGAAATACCTCAAGGGATAAGTCCTTCTCCCATGAGAAGAGGATCCATCTCCCATCCATATTTCCTATATAAACGTCCCTTCTTCCCAAGCACAAACTAGTCATAGTTAGAGTGTTGGCTGAGTGTGAGTATTCTATTTTGATTAGACAAGTAAGCTATTACTAGTTGTAGCTAACTAGTTGTGTGAGGGAGAAGTGTGTTTGGTTTGGAGTGAAGTCTAAAGAGAAGAGCCTTTAAACTATTGTTTTTTGAAGCCATCATGGAATGCTAGAAGAAGTGTATGGGAACCTTATCTTGTCAGAGGAAGACTGTGACGTCAAGACGAATGGTTGTAATCTCTCTTTGATATTAATATATGCAACTATTGATTGATTTCCTACATGTTTTTTAATATTAAATATTCATGTCTTGATGCTTCTTGACTCACGAAGTAGGTTGAATTGAAATTTGTATATTGTTATGTTTGTGTGTTTTTGTTGTTTACTTGTTTCAGGAACTTGAAGAAGGAAGCGAGAGATTGCTGGAGCGAGCAAGTGAGAACACCATCAAGTAAGATAAGCGACCAAGAGATAGGCACTCTTGATTGATTCTAACCTAAGGAAATCTTCCATAGAATGTATCTGTTGTGGCTAGACCCATTATCGGGCTAGAGGAATTTGTTCATGTTCACACTTATAATTTTACTTCACCACAAATTGGTGACCCCACTAGAGAGATCCCATCTTTTTGTTTGTTTTGGATTTCATAATTTCGTGAGAACTTTTGTAGTTTCACGTTTTCCCTTTGGTTCTGTTTCTTTTCTCCTGCTTACTAGCATGAGTGTAAATTTCATAGTAGTAGATCTAGTCCCTATTTTTTATTTTTATTTTTATTTTTCCTTAGTTACTTCAGCCAACGCGCTTAATCCACTGACAGTCACACCAACCAGAGTGAATTGCTGAGGAACAATCACATCAACCAGCCTCTGGCGCTTGTTGTATATTAGGGAGTCGTGTCGATGCCTATAAGTGAAGATTAGGGTCTGAGCCCAATCTTGGCCAGTGTGTTTTTCTCTCATGATTTTGACCCTGTAAGCCTTTTAGACCGTTTTCTCCCTGACTAGAAAGCTTCATTTAGCTTGCTCAGTGTGTTTGATTTGTTTAGCCCACCCTTTGATGTGTTAAGTCTGACCTTGTGTGAAGTTCCTTTTTTATTTTTTCTTTGAATCCCTCGATCAATGTTAGTTGTCAGTTAGGTAGTTGCACTGATCAACCATCAATGCTAGTTGTAGTACTAGTCAGTCGTGTTGGTTGTGCCAATCGACGCTAGTTGTAGTATTGTTCAGTCGCTCTGGTCTCTGAGTTAAGAAAAAATCAGAATTTCTCCCATCCTAGTGCCAGTGTGTCTTGACACTCACACACTCTTCTTCCTCCCAGAATTGACTAAGATGCTTCCTTTTCATTTGAATGAGTAAAAGAGTCTCGTTTGTTCTCTTATTTCGAGTGTTTCTTTTCTCTTTCCAAGCATAGATTACATTGCTTGGTTTGTTGATTGAAGCATTTATATGTTTGGTTTGTTCGATTCAAGGAAGAAGTTACTTTTAGTTTCATTTATAATTCTTTGGATTTGATTGATGCTTGTTTGTTCAAAAATGTGAAAATTTTCATTTAAAGTGCTTTATGTCACAGATTCATTTTGCATTTTATGAAAAGGAGAACATCATTCTAGTTTACTTAAGCGAAAATATTGCATTAGTAGCATCATTAAGAAGCTAGAATCACATCATCATACGCATGGAAATGAAATCAAACTTCTTTTGTTGTTAAGGGAAGATTAAGTGCATTTAGGACATGTGTTAGAGAAAGATTTCATTCTTTGATTGTTGCATTGATTTTGTGTTCCCTATCTCTCAATTAGTGTTAACTTTCATCGAAGACAAAGATCTCTTTTCTCATATAGCTACATGTAGGAGTTTTTTCAGATGACAGTGGTAGGGCCTTGTAATTGAAAACTAATTCAAGATAAAATGTTAAAATTTATTGAATTAACCTAAGGAACCATTGAAACTTAACTTTCACATTTTGTGGTCTAGGCTAGAGATGTGTTCCGGCATCTTTAAACCTAGTAGTTGTTGTTAGCTTCGGCATTAAACAACACTAGTACGGATTTGTGGTCCCCATACCATTGAGTATATAACGGGAGACCCCTGTAGGCTGCAATACTTTTATCCTTAGGAAGCCGAGTCAGCCGCCTTGCAAATGTGATACACTGAACATAGTATTCAGGGAGATTTCCTGCCCACACTTCTTGGTTTGCTTGGAGGTATTCTACAGTTAATGGTTGCCTGGTAATTTAGTTTACCTAGATCATTCAGAGCAGTCATTTGATATTTTTGACTCATTAAACTTAAAATATCATTCAAGCACTTGTCCTTTCGAGCTTGTTAATTCCAAAAGCAACTAGAGTCACCTTTCATCCTTTTCTTGACTCTTATAATATGAAAAGGCAAAGTTTTGTTTCAGTGTCTTAACTGCCCACAAAATATTCCTGCTTAAAGTTATCTTCCTTAGTGTTTCTTGAAAAGTTGATTCCAATGGAAACATTCCCAAAGCCTACTAGTCAAGGGTTCCCCTCGGATGGGAATCCTAGTTCTTTTCCTTCTTTTGGAAACGTCGGTGCTCCTTATATGGTGAAGTTGTCCCTTCCTGGGTTAACCATTGGTCTACCTATCTGGTTGTTTTCAACCTCATATGTCACGAGTGTCTCGACTCCTATCCTAATGTCTCCTTCATTTGAATCACGTCACGATGATTCTCAAGTTGAACCCTCGCCTTCTTCCCCCATTTCTTCATCCTCCTCTTCTACTTCGCTTGGTGAAAATTTGAAATCAAGTAACCAAGAGGCCAAGAAGAAGAAGAAGAAGAAGACGAAGAAGAAGAAGTCAAATAAGTGAGAGGCCAACCAAGTGGCTATTACTCCAAATGCACCCCTGTAGGTCATGTGAAGAAGAGAATATTCTTCACCTTTCTCCTCTTGTGGATAAAGCTTCCAAAATTTTGGAGAACCTTGCAGCTCCTCAACCCCAACTTCCTATTAGTTATCAGAGGCTTTCTTCTACCCCTCTCCTGGTTGGTGAAGAGATTGACTTGGATTCATCTCTTGCCCATCCTGCTCTTCCTGAGCGAGACTCTTTTGTGTCTGTTCCTGACCAAACATTGGTTGAAAAGAGTGTTGACTTGGCTCTACCATCAGTTGTTCACTCTGTTTTGGGAGAGAGTGGTGATCATACTGCTCATGTTCTTCTTGTCTCCTCAGATTCTCATGAATCGAAGAGTGAGCCTCCCATCCTAGTTGTTCAGGAGAGTCCTTCTCCTACTCATGTATAGCATGGGGGAAATCATATGATACCCCCACCAAGTAGTTTTGTTGTCTCTTTCAATTGGGGTCCATTGACTTCTTTCCGCCTCCCATCTTACGTGCCTTTCCAGATCATTGTACAAGCCTATAATATGGTAGTACTTGGCACTATATTAGATGAAGGTGCATCTGTTAGCATCATGTCTTCTACTACTTGGCAAGCTTTGGGTTCCCCACAACTTGTGCCTGTCACCTAGAATCTATTGGCTTTCAATGGAGGAATCAGTCAGCCCTTGGGGATCCTTCCGAAGTTCCCTATTACTTTGGGAGGAAAGACTGTCTATATAGACATGATGGTAGTCTAAGGACCCTTAGATTTCAATCTTCTCCTTGGACGTGACTATGTTTATGTCATGGGAGCTCTTGTTTCTTCGCTCTTCCATGTGGTTTGTTTTCCACACGAAGTGAAAATAGTGACCATTGATCAATTTTCATTTATTGGTCACCAGGTGCCTCCTTTGCAACCATCATCCCCTATCAGCTCTTGTTTGCAAGTAGTGCCTTCCCTGCCACAGGTTAATTATGTGGCTACATGTTCTATCTCCACCTCTACTAATGATCACACAGATGGTATAGTACATTATGTACTGGGGGCATTGGAAACCGATCTGTCTTTGGTACCAAATGACATGTATTCCTCTCGGAGTGTGGTTCTTTCATCTAGTGAAGACCTCTTGGGAGCCAGGTTCTCGTGTGTTCATGAACAAATGTATGAGGATAGTTCCTGCTCTTGTGTCAACCTCGTTAAAAAATGAAACAAAGGGTATGAGGATAGTTCCTGGTACTATGTCAACCTCGTTAAAAAATGAAACAAAGTGTCATAGCATAGTTCCTTGTATTGTCTCATGCTCGTTAAGAAATGAAACAAGGGATGTGAGGATAGTTCCTGGTCTTGTGTAAAACTCGTTAAAAAATGAAACAAGTAGTCATGAGGATGGTTCCTTTTCTTATGACAAACTCGTTAAAAAATGAATCAAGGTGTCCGAGGATAGTTCTTTTACTGTGTCAACCTCGTTACAAAAAATGAAACAACTCCCTTTTCCAAATCGAGACCTTGATTAAGATCTCATAAAATCCTAGTCGAGTCTTTCCAAGATCTCGAAAGTGAACCTTCATTCCATCCACCTAGTTGATTGAAATGAAGCTTGGGGAGCATGTACCTCGATTGAGTCATTATGCTGGGGGCATGAAAACTTATAGCAAGCATAGTTTTTCATTTCAAGCTTGTGTACACATGAAACCGAATCCAAGCAGAGTTCTCCATGGTTCAAGCTTGTGTAAAAATGAACCCATGCCCGATTTACATCTCGTGATTGCCATTTTAATCATCTAATTTCTACTAGATGAGCCTTGGTTGTTTTTCCTTTCCTGAGGAACCGCAATGATGCATGGTTTTACTAGCCAGCCTCTTGACCATTACATGTTCTGAGTAGTTCCACCATTGCCAGAACCAGTTGCTACCCTTTATACCACTTGTTCCTCCAGGATGACTCACCTTTAAGGTCTTTCCTCACTCGTAAAATATGAAAATATTGCCGAGTATTTTTCCCTTTTGACTCGTAAAAGAAAATAAAATGGGGGGTCTGCTTTCAGCTCTTTTCCGACCCTTCAAAAGTGAAAAGATGGCCAAGCCCTTGTCATTTCAAACTCATTAACGTCTGTGAAACATCGTGCACTCAGTATAAGTTTACCCCTATTTTAGGCTGGGAGGCACTATTTACGAAAAAGGTACTCCTTGACTGAAATGGTCAAGCGGTCCTCTCAAGTATTGTTTTCTACCTTTTTGGGCTTGAGAGACACAAATATATTAAAAGGGACCATGTCGAGTTTTATTTTTTGTGTCTTTTTCAAACTCTCTAAACATGAAAAAGATATCGAGTTATAGCTTTTTCAGACTCATTAAACTACTAAACGACATTGAATTCATCATCGTGACGACCATGACCTTCTCCTTCCCGGGGCTCGTTAAACTTACTAGGTCGGATTCATCCTAAGGATGAACTTACAATGCAAGCATATGCAATCCCCTTCAATCTTGTGATTAAAAAATAATTGGTGTACTCGCCAGAGCTGGGGGGGGGGAATTTGGAAATCTATCAAGTCATGTCAGAAGCTTACTCTTGAACATGACACTCTTTTCTTTGTGTCGGGTTGAGACATCCTCCTCTACATCGTTGACCTTCCTGGGTTTGTGCCTTTCAATTTTCCTTCCATTTGATCTCTGCTATGTCATCATGACCACCAATCCCATGAATCCAAAAGCTGCCAAACTTCTAGTTGTGTCATCAATATGTTCAAAAGTTGTCCTTCTGCAGTTACACTTACCTCTGATTCTCTGTATCATCCAAAATAATTTTGCATCCTCTCATCTTGTGTTGATGATGTGGGATTCATTATGGCCCTCCTTCGACACGGTCGCTTTTCGTCGACTTCAGCTCATTGTCTGGGATGTTGACGAAGAGACTCCCTTCCAATACCTTAGAGATTGCATACCTTAATGGCAAGTTCTTCACACTCGACAATGAGTTCACATCATTGGCTTTCAATCGAGTGATTTCATGGATGTTTGACTTCAGTTCCTGCATCCACATTCCGTGGATTGCGCTAATAGTACCTTGAGAGTCATTATCATTATTGGTGGTATCTCTCGGGCTTGTTAACGATTTACATCATCGACTGGTAATCAAGCGACTTTCTAGCATGTTCAACATCAACACATCTATTTTCATTCTAGGATCTGTACTTTGATCGAGTCGTGTTGGAGTGCAAGACCCTGTACTCAAATCACAAAAGTCTAGGTTGTGAAGCGATGTGACATGGTTATGATGATATTCATGTCTCTTTCAGATGGCTGGCTACAACTAGACCATGAGTTATCATATGTGATCCTTCTTGTTATTGGATGGCTACAACCATACCTTGGTTTCATTATGATCCTCTTTGACATCCTCTGCCCATACATGGATCCATTTACATGATCATTCTCTGGATGGTTGCATCCTTCCTATCTCATGACACAGGGTTTTCATTTTATCGTTGATTGTTGGCTCTATAGTTTTTACATGTAGCAGAACAGTCAGGAGAGCTGAAATTCCCATCGTCATTGTTTTTGATAAAGTTGAGTGAGCCACTGTCAGTTATTTTGGGGCGAAAACTATGTTTGTCGATTGATATAAAATGATACAAGAACAAAAGTTGACAATCTCTCTATCAGCAATTTTGGGAGAAAACAAGGAGTGTTGACATCTCCATTGTCAAAGATATTCAAACAAGTGAAAATGTTAACATTTCCATTGTTAGCGATTTTGAAATCAGGTAGAAACCATAAATAATGACAGTGAACCTGTCAGCAGAAGCTACAAACATAAAATCAATAAAGCCAAAAGCACCAATATCATCATTTTTTCTAGGAGATTCAAAAGAAAGAAGGACGAATAGAAAAGTGGCTTTGCGGGAGTTTTGGGCCTGATTTGAAAAGGCACCAGTTTTTCCAGCTAGGATGTTGAGCTATCAGTTAGGGACCTATTTCTTTTTCTAAGGAATACAATTTGAGAGATGTTTTACTTCACTTACATCTCATCATATTTTCTCGTAGCTATTTTAGGAAAAATAGAATGCATTTAAGTTTTACATTTTATATGCATGAACTTGAAGATATTTTAGATATCTTAGATTATTATAATTAGTATGGAGAATATTATTTTGCAAAAAAATTATGTAAGCTCTATAAAACAGTTTATGAAGAATGAATAAAGGTTTGATTTTATTAAAAAATGTTTGCATTCTCATATATTTGAGGAGTCTTGAATATATTAAAGTTTTTAACGAGCATTTTATAGGAAACAAATGTGTTGTAGTTCCTTGTCAATTTCCTTTTTGTTATAAGAACTTTCTTTCATGTCTGAAAATATTAGTATTTGAGATTGGGATTCATTGATGCTCTTTTCTCGTACTTATCATCCATTAGTATTTGTTACCTCAATCACTATAAATTTTGTCTCTTTTCAATTCTTTCCTTCCAATTTCTCAAACAGTCAAAGGATTTGTTGCTATCATGTTTTTTATAGCTTGCTCATTAGATCCATAGCTTTACTTGTTTAGAACTGGACTCCATTCCCAATGGTATGTTTTGTAAACAGCCCAACCAATTTTATCCTATGAACTAAATCTGGCCACAAAGCTTAAAGTGTAAAAGCTTATGCTACAGTGACCATAGAGTATTTGAGTTTTACGGAGAGATCTTTCTCCGGGTTCAAGGGCCATCTTTCAACCTAAAATAGGTTTGAGTTTACCTTAGGGTTTTTCCTGTAGCCAGGGTTTTTCCCACAACTATAACGTTTTTGCTTCATTATCGGGGAGCAAGAAGCAAATTTTTTACCCTAACAATTTGATTATCAAATATCAGATCTTTCAGGGAAAACAAAGATTTGTATATCAGTTTGGCTACAAGATGTTTTCTCTGGCAACTCCACATTATGATAAGGGTTCTTATTAAAGGAGTTGTGGCTCATACAAGTTTTCATACTTGGAGGAATTCTGATCCAAATCCACCTCAGTTTTTGTCAAGCCCGGAAAATTTGTTCAATAAAAAGATTCCTAAGGAAACTTGTACAATTGATTTAGAAATATCTTTCTCTCTACTTGCAAAGCTTGAAACTTTTGAAGACTTAGTGCTAGATGTCAAATTTGAAATTAATTTACTCATATATAAGTCTGAGAGTAGTTTTTCAGATACTATTCTAGATCCAAAAGATCTTAAGACCTTCACCCCTGGGCCATCTATTTTAGAACTAGATCTTTTACCCCAAGTCTTTGAGATTTGGTCTCATTTCCAGAAATTGGAACAAAAAATCTAGGAACTTCAAGAAGCTGCTACTGAATATCCAACTTTTCCTTATTTCATTCCATCTTTTTTTACCCCAACTACTCAGATGTCCTCTGCAAGTTTTCAAATTCCTATTCTATCAACTTCCATTCCAACAATCGCAGTAACTGTTACTTATGTTGTCCTTACTCCTACTATTAGTACAATTTCACATATCAGCCCTAGGGCTGCTTGATATGCACCCTTGGATATTGGGGGTCAAATCCATGACCTCCCACAGAATTATGGACAATGTATTATTTAATTTCATGGTATTGGGTATTATACAACTTGGCAGCATGTAGATAAAATTATCGATTTCATAGATATAGAATAGATTGGCCATGAGGATTTCAAACTCATAATTTTTTCACAAAGTATGTCGAGTGAGGTAAAGAAATGGTTCAAATATTTACCTATAGCCAGTAGTAATACCTTCCATCAGTTTGAACAGTTGTGTCTTGCCATATGCGAAGTGAAAAATAACCCCTTGTAGATTTTATCCGAGTATGATACCCTTAAAAGGAACACAGGAGAATCTGTACAAGAATTCACAATCATATTTAATAATATTTATAATTCTATCCCAGCTGAAATCAAACTACCTCATGGTTTGGCCTTATTGCACTATCCTGAGTATTTTGATGCCGATTTGGCATATAAACTCTGCGAAAGGAATCCTGATACTTTAGAGAAAATTCAAAGTAATGCAATTGGAGTGGAGGCCAATTTATTGGAAAAGAAAGAAAAACTGAAGGTTGAAAGGAGAGTCAGTTTTAAAGAAGATTCATCTTCATATCCTTACTTTAAGTTTGATGTGATGCTGAAAAATATGGAGAAGTTGGTGGATAAATTGACTACTCCCCGAGGTGAGAATCAACCTCAAGTTAGAAATCCAAATTTCAAGAGACCCTAGACTACTCAAAATTATCCTAGAGATCAGAAAGCTCTTGAAGAACAACAACCTATTTTTCAACCTCCTATTCCTGAATATTTTGTTGATGAGGATACTATTGATGAAGAATATTGTCTGATTGGGTGTCTTGATGATAAAGGAACCCAATTGTTTTCCTCAAAATAAGAACATGACATTTCTGCTAGATCCTTGGGAGAAAAGGACAACGTTGATCTTTGTGATTCAGTTGTTTATCGACAAGGGTATAGTGGCATATTTTCAAAGGAAGTATAACCTCATAAACTAGAATATCCCTATCAAGCCTCCAGCACAAAAGACAATGGCTAAACAATAACATGAACCTAGAAAAGAGGTTTTGAAGAACCCAGGGTAGCCAAAGAAGGACAATCCAAAAATGACAGAAGAAACAAGAAACGAGACCAAACATGCAAAAAAATAACAACAAGATTTTAATCAAGAATCTGAAATCAGTAAGTTGAAAGTATCCATTCCTTTTGTTGAACTTTTAAGAAATGAGAAATATAGGAAAATAATTTCTACTATCATTAAAAATTCTAAAATTGATAAAGTCAACATAAATTCAGAAGGTTCTTTGAACCTATATGTTGATGCTCCTAAATTTGTGTTTGGCCCACACATCACTAGTTCAAACAATGATGTGCACCCATTTTATGTAAGCCTAAATTTCCTTGATACTATTCTTCACAATGCCATGTTAGACTCCATAACCTCACACAACCTCATGCCTAAGTCAGTAATGGACCATCTAAGGCTCCAAATTACTAGACCCTACAAAGATTTGGTCGATGATAAAGGATTTAGTTGTCACGTTATCTCAGATCCTTGTTAAGCGTTTATTGGTGGATATAGTACTAGCAAACATTCCATCCAGATTTGGCATGTTGTTATCCCAACCTTGGGCAGTGATATTGGAAGGAACTTTACATATGGATATGTCCTATGCTTCTATACCATTGTTTTGTGAAATGAAAAGATTATACCAAGATGTTCAAATTCCTTATACGGTGAGGAGTAGAACCCAATTGGATAATCACCCAATTTATGTAGTAGAAACAGAGCTAGGATCACAAAATTTCTTAAATGGTTGTTGTTTTGAGGGAGAAACATCAACAATAAATGAAATTAATCTTCAGCAAGAAGAGGTTTATAAATTTTCAGATGAAGTCTCAAAATTACATTTTGATGGATCTACATGTGAGAAAGGTTTTGGAGTAGGAGTGTGGATTGTTGTACCAGATTGTACAAGTCAATTAAATTAATTTAAACTACATTTTGATTGTACAAATAATGTAGCAGAGTATGAGGCTTTCATTACTAGGTTAAATTTGTTAAGAGAGAAGAAGGTGCAAAAAATTCACATTTTAGGGGACTCGGAGCTGATTGGCAACCAAGTCAAAGGTACCTATCAAAGTAAGCATCTGAGAATGAGAGCCTACAAAAATGAAGTTTGGGATTTATTTTCTAACTTCTTTTCTGAACATGAGATCTCATTGGCATCAAGAGAGGAGAATGGAATTGCAATTTCCTTAGAAATAACTACCAGTGCATTCAGAATTCCGATTTATCCAAATGAAAAGTATGAGATAAATGTTAGACACAGGCCTTCAATTCTAGACAATACAAAGAACTGGCTGGTGTTTGAAGATGATCATCAAATCAAAAGGTTTCTGGAAAGAACAGAAGAATTTCTCAGCACCTTAATAGAAAAGCATGAAGATGAAACCACATTTAAGATTTCTGAAACAACGATCCTTTTTAATGTTATAGTTGGATAGGAAATTATTCAACTAAGTAACAATATGATTCCTAGAGGTTTGGTACCTTTAGAAACATTGTTTAATTCTAATGATGTGGTAGTGAAGCCAAGAATTCTGTCAAGTGATGGTGAGATGGAGGATTATAATTTGGGGACCGAAAGTGACCCAAAGGTAATCAAAGTTTCCAACACTTTGAAAAAGGAGAAGAAACTAGAATATGTAAAATTATTGAAAGAGTTTGCTGATATATTCGCTTGGAGGTACGAAGATTTGAAGATTTAGGATTAGTCCATCATCAAGCATATTATGCCACTTAAGGAGGATGAAAAACCATTTAAAAAATTTTTAATAAGGATCAATCCGAAGCTATTGCCACTGATTGAGAAAGAAGTAAAGAGACTGCTTGCTGCAAAATCCATCATTCCACTCAGATTTTCCAATTGGGTAGAAAACTTGGTGCCAGAGAGGAAGAAACGTGGGGAACTTCACCAGTGTGTGGATTTCAGAAATTTTAAAAAAGTGTCACTAAAGGATAATTATCCTTTACCTAAAATGGATAACATTATATAGAAGGTGGTTGGAGCAGAACGGATTTTGATGTTGGATGGCTTTTCAGGATACAATCATATCCCAATTGACCCAAAATATCAAAAGAAGACTGCCTTCACCATGCCATGGGGTATGTTCATGTACTCTAAGATTCCATTTGGATTCATGAACATCGGAGCTACTATTTAGGCGTGAAATGGACCACATTTTTTGTTGATGAAAGAGATAAGTTTGTGGTAATTTATCTATATGACATTACTATTTTCTCAAAATCTGAATCCACCCATTTGAAACATTTGAGGACAGTCTTTAGAAAGTGCGGGAAATTTAGAGTTTCCCTAAATCCTAAAAAGTTCCATTTCCCCATGAAGGAAGGCAAGTTGTCAGGACACATAGTATCAAAGGAAAACATTAAGATAGACCCCAACAGAGTGATAGCAATCCAAAATATTGAGCAACCAAGAAACAAGAAGGAAGTGAAATATTTCTTAGGTAAAGTAAAATTTTCTAAGGTTTTTTATTCCAAATTTTGGAGAAATTTAAAATTAATAATAGGTATGCTTAAGAAAGGGAGCAAAATTAATTTGACTGGGCTAGAAAAGAAATATTTGAATGATATCAAGAGAGATTTAGGCCAAGCCCCTTTACTCATCAGTCCATATTTTTCAAAGGATTTCATGTTTTTCTCTTTCGCCTCCAAACACACTCTCTCTGGAGTGTTGCTTCAAAAGAATGAGGCAAGTCAAGAAAAATTCATCTCCTTTTTCAGTAGGTTGTTGAGGGATGCTCAAATAAAGTACAATATTCTAGACAAGCAGGCATAGGCTCTGATCAAAGCACTAAAATATTTTAGAGTTTTTATTTTGCATTCTCATGTGATTGCATATGTGCCACGTGTTGTAATAAAGAGTATTTTAGTATAGCCAGACAATGATGCAAGAAGAGGGACATGGATTGCTAAAATGTTGGAGTATGACTTGGAAATCAAACCTACCAAGTTAATAAAAGGACATGGTCTCACTAGAATAATGACTGAAACACATCTTGATGATGTTGTTAAAAATTCTATTTTTGAATTATAAGATCTACCAGGTGAAGAATCAATTGTTAAAGATGAATATTGTTTTAAAAAATGTTTTTGGTATGTTGATGTTGTTTACATTATGCAGAATTTACAAGTACCACCAGGAATAGATAAGACACATACTAGATTTTTGAGATTGAAATCTACCAAGTATTGTCTTTTAAATGGTTATTTGTATTGGAAGGACCCTCAGGGTATTTTATTGAACTGCCTACTAGAAGACGAAGGTAATAAAATGAGTAAAGAGTTTCATGAAGGAGCATGTGGGGGACATCATGACTGGAAGGCCACATCAGATAAAATCCTAAGGGGTGGATTTTATTAGCATATTCTATTTTCTGATGTTAGAAAAGAAGTAACAACTTGTCAAAAATGTCAGTTGTTTGAGGGTAAGTCAAAAATGATGTCTTTACCTTGAAAAGTAACTCTTTGGAGGCACCTTTCTAGCAGTGGGGCCTTGAATTTATAGGTGAAATTAATCTTGCATTGTCAACACAACATAGATGGATTTTGACAGGGATAGATTACTTTACAAAGTGGATTGAGTCACTACTGAGCAAGAAAGTTACTCATCTTATGGTTATTCAATTCTTAGAAAATATTCTTTTTGGTTGCCCAAAGAGGATTATAACTGATAATGCACAGTGTTTTATGTCTAAGAGATTAGTAAAATTCTACGAAGACTACCATATCAACCTTAACCATTCTAGAGCCTATTACCCTCAAGGTAATTGACTGGCAGAATCCCCCAATAAGAGTTTGGTCAGAATTATTAAAAAGTTGTTAGAAGATAACAAAAAGGCTTGGCACACAAAACTCAAGTTTGTCTTATGGGCAGATAGAGTTAGTACTAAGAGGTCAATCAACACTTCTCCTTTCTAGTTAGTGTATGGTGTTGACACATTGTTTCTTATTTCATTTGGAATGCCTATTATGAAATATTTGCAAGAATTGGGAGAATAACTAAATCAGCTACAGAGAAGGAAAAATCAACTAATTGAAGTGCAAAAAACCAAAGAGAGGGTGTATCAAAAATCTCCGGAAGTACAAGTTTAGATTAAGAAAGTGTTTAGCAGAAAAACTAAAGAGGATGACTTCAAATGCCAAGATTTGGTCTTAAAATAGGATTCCCGTATTAAGGATAAAGGTAAGCATGGTATTTTGAGAACATTTGGAAGGGGCCATACAGAATTAAATCTTTTCGTGGTAACAAGAGTTTCATCTTAGAAGGCCCATAAGGAGAATTCCTATACAGTTAATGGACATTTCCTAGAGCATTATATATCCTAAACATATAATGATTTTTAAGTTTCATTGTACATATCCATATATTTTGAAAAATATCTTGCAAGTGTGGATGAATATTCAAAGGTACATGAAGCTTGAAGTGAAGCCCCTAAGGTTCTGCTGGTATTCAACAAAAAATAAAAATATTTTTAGAAACAACTATATTTTTTCAAGTTTAGAGTCTGTAAAATCATGTCTTAATAGATGAAGTCCTTATTTTTGAGTCAGTAAAAGTTTTGTTTTGAGATAGTGTTTGTAATGGATGAGGCAACTGGTCTATGGGGAGTTCTTGTTGCCACCATTGATCGAAAACATCCCTGTTGAGCCATTTGTTATCACAATAAACTTCATTTCTTATTTTTTTAGGAAATGTTGACAGTTGCAGTGTTAGCATTTTAATTGTAATAAACAGGGAAAATTTCTGATAGCAAGGCTATCAACATTTTTAGCAATCTGATATGGCCTTGTGAAGGAATTCACTAGCAAATGGTGTATCAACATTTTTCATTTTGGTTGATAGGCCAATTTTGCAGCACCAAAACCATTTTTTTAATTCAAAAAGTGATGAATGTGTTGACCACGTCAATGTCAACGTTTTCATTTAAACATGTCCACCTGTTTTTAGAGGGTAAAAGTATTTTTTAATTATTTTTCCTCCACTGCAATGAATGAATATCATTTAACATGATCTTACCATATGATACAAACTTTATTCGTAATCATGACCTGAAACCCTATGATTATTCACTCGCCAACTCTGTTATCTTATCTGCATATCAACTTGTTTTACCTTGTCCCATTGACAATGTGTTTGTTGTTAGTTCAAATTCATTTACACCTAGCATTGTAAACCATTTTGTTCATTGGGATTCAGGTCGAATCTCGGGAAGACCATGCAGTGAGATGGGGAAAGGGGGTAAGGTGAACTGATCCAAGCCCAAGTTGCCAGATTTGCTAGAGATATACCCTAAAATTCTTCAGTTGTTCGAGAAAGCAGGTTGGAGCGAATTCTTCCTTTACTGTAATAACTACCATGATGCAGTGGCTCTGGCTTTTGCAAAGGGGTTCTATGGAAATCGTGTGTAGGTGGGAGGCTTTTCATTTCTAGTTACAGAGCAAACTATTGCTAAGGCCACAACCTTATCATGGACAGTGAGAAGAATTTTCACAATCACGTTTTGGCAGGGATTAATGTCCCTTTCTTCTTCAAAGAATATTTCATAGGACAAAATTGGAAGGCTAGAGTTCGAAAGGACTGGTTGTAGGACAAACGACATGTCCCTTTACACCTTTGTCAACAATATTTTACTTGTGAAGGATGATTTAATCGGGTAAACCTATACCATTTTTATTTTCTCATACATCTTGTTAGTCAGATAATAATTAATCCATGTTTTTATTTGTTAGAGAGACTTAAACATATGGAAGCTAGGTTCAAGGCCTGCACAAATCCCTCCTCCCATTTTATATACCACAAAGCCCTAATAAAACTGATAATAGAAAAAAAGTTAGCCAAGGTAGAAAGGACTTGGAATAATTTCCTTTTTGGGGAGGTTTTTAGCCTAAACCCCTTAGGAGAAGAAGAGGTAGACCAAAGACTACCAGAAATGGGAAGAAAGCTAAAAATAAAGCTCTTATTGAGCCCCCTCCTAGCCATGAAAACCTAGAAGTTCCATCTACATCATTTGGTCCAAATATTCCTAAAGTTTACTAGAGGAAAAGTGCTCGACTTCATAAACCAAACCATATAACCCTAGTGAACCAACCTATTGACATTGGCTCTTTCCATGTTGCAACTCCACCATCCAAAACCTGCCCTCCAAACATAGCTAAAACCGAGGTTTCTAAAGGCAAATAACTAGAGGTTGAAAGAAAATAAGAGGAGAAACAATTTGAAGTCCTCAAGGGTGGTAATAGACATACCAGGCCAACTAATACGTTAAGATACACTATCAAATTCATAAATAACCTAAAGTTGGCCAAGGAAGTGATTGATGTTGACAACATTCCATTGAAGGACCTCATTATTAATACGAAGAAGTCTATAGGATCTAAGAAGAGAAAAGGCAGAGAAATTGTGAAAAAGTGATTCATGGAGACAAGGCAAAGAAAAAGACAAAGATCTGAGAAGGTGGATGTATTTCTCAGGGCTACTAATACCCTCAACTAAGATGCTTTGGCTATTAAACTTAGATTTTTTCCTACCTATCTCATGAAACAGGGTTTTCATTTTATCGCGATAGTTGGCTTTATAGTTTTTATATGCAGCAGAATAGTCGAGAGATTTGAGATTCCCATCGTCAACATTTTTTATCAAGTTTTTTATCACCTGGATTGAACCTTAGGTTGACGGAAGGCAACGTCAGGGTAACCACAAACCACACTTAGCCAAGTAGCTAGCCCTACTAGGCCGGGAGAGGTCTCTCTCTGTAAGGATCTCAGCTAAGATGATTGGATCAAGAAAAGGATTCTAGGCTAGGTATAGTAGCACGAAGTTTTAGTTTGATTTTGAAGGGGTTTTGCTGGATCAAGAGGAGCTGGATAGTTTAGGTCCGGGGAACTAGGTTAGAATTGCAGGGTGTTCAATGGGGAAAGATAGGCATAGGCTTTAACACTCTAGGGCTTGATGGGGTGAGATGTTTTAGACTGGTGAGAAGGTAAAAAGGGTATGTGACAATCATGGAAACTTCCTGGACTACAAAAAACATGAAATGGTGAATGGTTTCCCAAGAAAGAGCACTAATGCAATGAATTTTGCCTATCAAACTTGAAATCATTCAACTAGAAGCAATGAAATGATTAATGCCATACATAAAACATATAAACATATAATCACAGAAGAAGAATCTGTACTAAAAATCATACCACATAGATCCCATAAAAATAGCTGCAATTCTTATTAAGTCCTACCAAACTGCTTACAAAAGGTGTACAATCAAGGTCTGAGCATCCAGCTGAGTCCAACCCTATACAAAGAGAAAGAAGAAGAAGATATAGACAAGTATTCAACCTCCTCCAATCCTCAGGGGTCATATCCCTAAGATGAGGAGCTAATGTAACTGATACTGAACAAGAAACATGAATATAGGCATCTCAACAACTTGCCTTTAAAAGTGAAAAATTGATTCATTTGAGCTCAAACTAACTCATAAAACAATGAATCTACCCTCTATTACTATTTATCTATCATAATTACATGCCAAGTCATCATTTACAATGGTAAATCATCCACCATGAGAGAGAATCCATGATTACAGTAAAAAAACTGGAAAAATAGCAACCCTGAGCAAAACTACCTAAAGCACAGCGCCACTGACCAAAAGCGTAGCGCCACTTTCAGGTCCCTTTTGGAGGCCTTCCTAGCATCCAAATTAAGCCCATGCTATCTCATTAGAATTTTATTCAAGTCTAATTTCCAAAAAACCTAGAATTTTGGCATTTAGAGCTCATTTGATCCCTCAAAACTTGATTCTCGCAACACTGCTTCTGTGTGTCCAAAAAGTGGCAAAAAGTTCATTTTTAGGGTGTTTTTTGACCTTTTGGTGGACCCTTTCTGCCCCAAAAACTTTGAAACTTGCTAGGGTGCATGTACTCATCGCTCTAAATCCAAAAATGCAAACCATTTTTTCATTGGGTGCCCCTAGGAAAATTTAGGTAGTTTTTCTGTGTATTGAATTCCAAAATTTGCAAATGACAACATTTGCTCCAAATTTTCCCAAAATTGGTGAGAAGCACCATCATCAAGTGCTCTGATGAGCCAAGTAAGCTTCAGCCAACATCCTATGTCTATCCTCCTCTTTTTTTCCTTTCAAGTCCCGCCTCAGCCTAGCTTTCATCTTCCTAACCCTCTTGTTGCAAATCTTGTTCTGGGTCCTATAATGATAGGCCATGTGTCTGATCATCTGATTGTATTTGTTGGCCTTCCGTAGTAGCTTCTCAAGGTGTAGGTTGACTCTCTCAAGCCAAGTCTCCCTATCATCTTCAATCTCCCGCTCAATAGGAGTCAAAGTGACTTGTATCTCTTTGCCACTTTGTCTTTTTACCTTGAGCATTTCTAGCTCCATGAGAATTTGTTTGTCACTCAATTGCTTGTTTTCTTATTCCAAGTATGTTATGACATACTTGGCCCTCTCTAAATTTTCCATCAGAGCCTGTGCTTGAGCCTCCTTTTCCTATATGATGATGTCTTTTATTGTTTCCTTATCTTGGGCCTCTAAGTCAATGATTTCCATGTCATGATGAGAGTGATGTTGTTCCAACTCATCATGCTCTGTCAAGTCAAAGTCCCTTTCCTCCTCATCGTCATCTAGCATCTTTTCCTTTCCTTTGTGCAGCTGCTGCACTTGTAATTGTTGTGTCGATGAAGATGGCAAAGCCCCTTCCACATCCCGTGGAGCTAGCATTTGCCTATGGGCTGATGAAGAAGGCAAGGACCCTTACACATCTCGTGGAGAAAACACTTGTCTATCAGTTGCAAATAGTCTCCTTGTGCCCCTCTGATATGTCATGTAAATGGGTATCTCAGTAGTTCTTGTCTCCTTGGCCTCCTCATCTGTTTTCACTTGGCTAGAAGGTCCTCCTGGTTATTGAGACACTGGTGGAGGAATTTGAGGACCCCTGAAGATATCATGAGAAATAAAGGTCTCCCAAGAGAAGTTAAAGAGATTGATATGATGAAGCACAATGATCTTGATCAAGGAGTAATGATAAATACTGCTCATCTACTAAGGGTATGGCTTCCTTTGGACAATATAAGCCATTTTCTCAATACTCCTGAACAAGTAATAAGGGAGGTTTAACATCCTCACCCTAGTAAAATGCACGAGGAGCCTGACGTGATAAGTGTACAACTTGGAGAATCTGCCCTCACAAGTGAAATACTTCATGATGATTTTCATCATGGGGACATACATTTTCTCAAGAAATCTAAAAGGAAATAGTCCCTTCACCTCATTTCTGTATCGGGGTTTGATATAAGGCTCATAATAGTGCTCATAGCTAATTTCGTCAATCTAGCTAAATTAGTATTTTCAAACCAAAACTAAAGTGAGGGATGTCCACTTACTTGTAGTGATGGAATGAGAGAGCAATTTAGAGTTTTCTTGAGGGTTTGAGGGTTTTTAATCTCTCCTGCCAAAAGCATAGTGCCACTACTCATAAGCGCAACGCCACCCTCCAGAAGCATAACACCACTTAAAAATGACGTTTTATTGCCTTCCCGGTGTCCAAAGTAAGCGTAGGATATCTTTTTGGAAAGCTTGCCAAGTCTACCATCTAGAACATCTTGAATTTTTGAATTTGGAGTTCATTTTCCATGTCAAAAGCTCAATCTCCCAAGACTGGTCAAAATGTGCTTAATGAGGCTGCCAAAATGTAGAGTGATGTTGCAATCACCGTTTGAAGGTCTTCCTTAACTCCAAATTGAGCTCATGATAGCTCATTGGAGAGCTCGCTATGTCTAATTATTATTTGACTCATTAGGAAAGTCATTTGGTCACCCAAGTTAGGAGAAATCTTTATTTTTCCAAAGTCACTCTAGAAGTGCAACAACTCTCCTGAGGCAAATGATGTTTTTGGACATTTCTCCCAAACCATGAGACCTGTGTAAAAATTGAAGGAGGTTTTTCTTCTTGAGTCTATGATGGAAAAAATGTAACTCACTTTTGTCAAAAACATCTTTTCTTTCTCAAAAACATAATTTTAATAAAACCTATCCTAATGTGTGGAACAAGGGATTTGTAGAAATGAAGGGAAATGAAGGGGATGAGGGGCTTCTGATTTCTTGAGAAAATTTTGCGAAGTAGGGGAAAGTGGAATTTCAAATATTGGGTGAGGGGAAGGGGTCCATAAGGGCGAAAGACAGGTCTAACCTAGAAAAGTGTCAAATTGTAGCAATAGGCTAGGGTTTGTGGGAAAATGATGAATTTGAGGGATATCAGTGATGGGAAGTGTTTAAGAAGGTATATTAAGGATAGGGGAATGCATATGGGCATCAGGATACAAGTTTTATTTATGATTTGACCATCTAAGAAAAATTACCTTCAAAACCCTAGGAGAGGGAAATGAGCCTTACCTAAGCACAACTGAAGCACAAACAAGGTGTAAAATGACCCATCGGAACTTAAAATAATGATGATAGCTCTTTGAATGATGGTACACTCAGCCGAATGGTGACATGGACCGATACTTGGAAAACTTTGGAAGGAATGAAAACAATCCTAGACCTAATACCTAGTGACCAATGTTTACTTGAAGACTCAATGAAATGACAAAATTTTGACTTTGACACCCTAAGACCACTTTATTAGAGAATATTTTGATCACTGGTGGAAGGCTACAAAGGCTGATGCTAACTTTGGCTCCATTAGGGATGGTAGCTCCTTAGAGGTGTGAAGAACATCGTAGACTAAGTAGCCTTATCCATTGGGCATGGAGTTAAAAAAACTCAATCTAAAATACATGACTGAATACTGATGACTCAAAGACACAAACTGACTTTTACTCAACTAAAAACTAACTCAATACTAAAACACAACTGAAAAACAAGAAAATATGCTCAAAATGGAGCTTATTCAATAAAACCTACTCTAACTGTTCCATTCATCACCTGATCAAGTGAAATGAAACAACCAATTCAACCAAGTAAGCATTTTGGCTGCTATTTGAATTCTCTGCAAGTGCTTGCTTATGAATAACAAGAGAGAACTATTGAAAGGAAACTCCCATGAAAACTTGTAAGTAGATCCAAATTTTCCCAAATTGAATAATATGGATTCTCTATCTAACTCCAAAAATACTGCATAAGGATCTTGAAATTCATGTGCACTGGGAATTAGCTCATCCAATGGATTACTTTGCTTCTCCTCATACCATGATGCAAAATTTCATCTTAGCTTTGTGACGAGACTCCTAGTAAAAATGAAAAAGGAATGACTACCAAATCAAGTTTGTATCAATATTTTTTTCAAGCTCAAAGTTAGCTAATGGAGAAGGAATTTGACTGCAGACATCATCCAACACATCAGCTATTGGATCATGAAAAACTTAAAAAGACTATTGCAACCCATTTTCTAATGGTTCCAATGAGATTGCATGATTTTAGACATGTTGCTCATTTGAAGATATACTATGCAAAATTCCCTTCAAAAACTGAAACGATTCAAAATATAATGGTACATAATCATCTAACATCATTTGATCATATGTTCCAGCTTCCAAGTCTTCATCTGCAATCTGACATTCAATGGCACTCGGGGGCTGCAAATCTAGATATGAGAAGTCTTGAACAAGTATTTCATTGCCCTCTAGATGGTCCAGATCAAAACTTATCGACGGTTGATTTATGATTGCACGAAAGTTGTCTCTGATGAACTAAAACGAAGTAAAACAAAGAGGCAAAGATCCTTCACTTACTTTAAAATTTGTTGCACTTTCCTCCTCACTTCCATAGCTGATATGCATCAGCTGATCACTGAGCTACTAAAAGTGAACTTCCTCCTTCCACAAACCAGTTGTTGTTTTGTATGCAAGATTAGCTTCTGTTTGGAGAACATAATCATCATCATACTGATCAAAATTAGGCAAATCGGCATTATAAAACACATCATCAAGCATACATGTCAGATCAACAGATCTTTCTTCTCCAAGATGATCTATAAAACAATCATTATGAGATCTATGACAACTGAGATAAGAAAGAAAATGTTTTGGATCAACCATTTTTTGTTCTTCAATCAGCGAGCCATGATCTTGAACATCATACTCATTCCTTGTGGTGATCTTTTGCATCATCTCTTCCACTACACTTACCAAAATGTTGAGCTTTACCTCTAAAGATGTCGATTCCTCTGGATCTATGTTCTTCATCTCTTCTTCCTTCAACTTTGCGCTTCTGATCATCAGATTAGCCTCTACATCTACTGCATTGTTCTGCATCTCTTCAATTGTTACAAGGTTCCTTTCTCTCAGCTGAAACTCCATTTCCAGATCAAAGGATTCCAGGTAGTGTAAGAGAGCGGATCCAGGAGGAGGCCTTATATTAGCAGGCATCGAAAAATAGACTTGGTTAAACCTGGTAGAAAATTGTTGTACTGTCTCCCACAGCTGTCTTTTTAGCTGGTTATACTCTTCTAGAATCAAGAAAGGGTTCTATTTGACCACCCACTTGTCGAGGAAAACTTTGACGAACTGTTGGAAATCTGAGATGCTCGTATCAGGTAGGGGTTTGAACCAAATTTTGACTTTGCCTTGCAAAGAAAGAGCAAAAATCCTAATACTGACATCCTCTACATCAACTTCAAAAAGGTCAAGAAAAGACTCAAAATTCAGTACATGTCTCTCAACAGTGATGTTGTCACAATCACCATCAAATATTGGTAGATATAGGTAATGATTTTTAGGGAAAGCATGGGATATAGGAGGTAAAATCAGAGGCTTGTATCTATCTAGAATTTTACAAGGTATAGGAATATATACAAAGCTGTAGAATCAGTCTTGGTCTCTTTAGGCTCATTACTTTGAAGATGGTCATCATAAGATTCAGAAGAAGGGCCTAGATCAAGATCAAAGGCATGCGAATATTTTGTACTCGCAATCTTCAAAGGGAAGGAATCACATGCAGGTCTAGAATATTTTCTCAAACATAGTATACTTTGTAAAGCCTTCTTGACATTCTCGAGAGAAAAGAAGAAATAATCTATAACAAAGAACGTAATGTCTTGGATGAAATTCCAACTTGAATACCTGATGTTTCCATATTGTCCTTTCATGTTTTTGCTGGTCAGGTTCATCCTCTAGTGGAGTCCATGGATCTAATCTTGAAACTGATTTGGAGTCGCCAGGTGAAACATTTCATCCTTCCTATGTCTAATCATTGTCCACCATCAACAATTAGATCTAAACATGATACATTTTTCTGAGGAACATAAAACTACGTTCCCCAGTATGGTAGCCACTATGTTATCACCTGGATTGAACCTTAGGCTGAAGGAAGTTAATGCTAGGGTAACCACAAACCACACTTACCCAAGTAGCTAGCCCTATTAAGCTGGGAGAGGGCTTTCTCCCTAAGGATCTCAGCCAAGATGACTGGTTCAGGAAAAGGATTCTAGGATAGGTATAGTAGCACGAAGTTTTGGTTTGATTTTGAAGGGGTTTTGCTGGATCAGGAGGAGCTGGACAATTTAGGTCTGGGAAACTAGGTCAGAATTGCAGGTTTTTCAATGGGACAAGGTAGGCATAGGATTTATCACTCTAGGGCTTGATGGGGTGAGATGTTTTAGATTGGTGAGAAGCTAAAAAGGACATGTGAGAATCATGGATCCTTCCTGGCCTGCAGAAAACGTGAAATGGTGAATGGTTTCCCAAGGCAGAGCACTGATGCAATGATTCTGCCTATCAAACTTGAAAGCATTGAACTAGAAGAAATGAAATGATTAATGGCATACATAAAACATATAAATATATAATCGCAGAAGAATAAACTGTACTAAAACTCATACCACATGGATCCCATAAAAATAGCCGCAATTCTTATTAACTCCTGCCAAACTGCTTACAAAAGGAGTACAAGCAAGGTCTGAGCATCCAGATGAGTCCAACCCTCTATAAAGAGATATAAGAAGAAGATATATACAAGTATTCAACCTCCTCCCATCCTCAGGGGTTGAATCCCTAAGATGAGGAGCTAATTTAACTGATACTGAAAAAGAAACAAAAATATACACATCTCCACAACTTGCCTCTAAAAGTGAAAAACTGATTCATTTGAACTCAAAATAACTCCTAAAGCAATGAATATACCCTCTATTACTATTTATCTATCATAATTACATGTCAAGTCATAATTTACAATGGTAAATTATCCACCATGAGAGACAATCCATGATTACAGTAAAAAAATTGGAAAAATAGCAACCCTGAGCAAAACTGCCAAAAGTGCAGCGCCACTGGCCAAAAGCGCAATGCCATTTTCAGGTCTTGTTTGGAGGCCTTCCCAGCATCCAAATTGAGCACATTATAGCTCATTTCCAAGGTCTTGAAGGCTACATTCCAAACACCTGAAATTTCTGCATGTTAAGCTCATTTGACCCCTCAAAACTTGATTCTCCCAAGACTGCGTCTGTGTGTCCAAAAAGTGGCAGAAAGGTCATTTTTAGGGTGTTTTTTGACCTTTTAGTGGACCCGTTTTGCCCCAAAAACTTTGAAACTTGCTAGGGTGCATGTTCTCATTCCTATGAATCCAAAAATGCAAACCATGTCTTGATTGGGGACCCCTAGGAAAAGCTAGGAAATTTTTCTGTGTATTGAATTCCAAAATTTGCAAATGACAAAATTTGCTCAAAATTTGCCCAAAATTGGTGAGAAGCACCATCATCAAGTGCTCTAATGAGCTAAGGAATATTCAGCCAGCATCCTAAGTCTATCCTCCTCCTTTTTTCCTTTCAAGGCCCGCCTCAGCCTAGCTTTCATCTTCCTAACCTTCATGTTGCAAATATTTTTTTGGGTCCTGTAATGATAGGCCATGTGTCTGATCATTTGATTGTCTCTGTTGGCCTTCTGTAGCATCTTTTCAAGGTGCAGGTTGACTCTCTCAAGCCAATTCTCCCTATCATCTTCAATCTCCTGCTCAATAGGGATCAAAGTGACTTGTGTCTCTTTGCCACTTTGTCTTTTTACCTTGAGCATTTCCAGCTCCATGAGGACTTGTTTTCTTGCTCCAAGTATGTTATGACATACTTGGCCCTCTCTAAATTGTCCATCAGAGCCTATACTTGAGCCTCCCGTTCCAGTATGATGATGTCTTTTATTGTTTCCTTATCCTGGGCCTCTAAGTCAATGATTTCCATGTCATGATGTTGTTTCGGCTCATCATGCTCTGTCAAGGCAAAGCCCCTTCCACATCCTGTGGAGCTAGCATTTTCCTATGGGCTGATGAAGAAGGCAAGGCCCCTTCCACATCCCGTGGAGAAAACACTTGCCTATGAGCTACAAATAGTCTCCTTGTGCCCCTCTGATATGTCATGTAAATGGGCATCTCAGTAGTTCTTGTCTCCTTGGCCTCCTCATATTTTTTCACTTGGCTAGAAGGTCCTCTTCCTTCTTGAGACACTGGTGGAGGAATTTGAGGACCACTAAAGATATCACGGGAAATAAAGGTCTCCCAAGAGATGTTAAGGAGACTGAGATGATGAAGCCCAATTACCTTGATCAAGGAGTAATGATAAAGTCTGCTCATCCGCTAAGGGTATGGCTTCATTTGAACAATATAAGTCATATTCTCAATAATCCTAAACAAATAATAAGGGAGGTTTAACATCCTCGCCCTAGTAAAATGCATGAGGAGCCTAATGTGATAAGTGTACAACCTAGAGAGTCTACCCTCACAAGTGAAATACTTCATGATGATTTTCATCATGGGGACATACTTGTTCTCAAGAAATCTGAAAGGAAATAGTCTCTTCATCTCATTTTTGTACCAGGGTTTGATATAAGGCTCATAATAGTGCTCATCTAGGTCCTAGCCCTTGAACCGCTTCTCCCCTACATTAGGAATCCTATTGGCATCTGAAATGATGGAAGGTGAGACGGTGAATGTTACCCTAGCAAGAGTCACCCTATTGTCATGAAAATGGGCTGCAAAAAATCTAGTAAGATCCGGGTGGTATTGAAATCTCTTTACCTGCTCATAGAAATAATAGTAGCCATGGTATTTGAAACATGTGACAGCCAACTCAGAGGCCTGCAATTCCTAGGCTTGATGGCTCTTCTCTGATAATCCTGCCTCCCTTGTGTGGTTTTCTCAGTTGCCTAGCTCTATCTGCTAAAGTGTCATTACTTGTGTTCTCCTCCTCATAGTCTCAGTCTTCTTGGTCCATGTTTTCAAATTTTACGTGTATGAAGGGAATGAGTGAAAGTGTTTTTAGGAATGAGTAGATGGGAGATGAGCTTGTCACTAGGAAATGAATGGAGGAGTAGGAAATGAGAGGGAGGGCTTATTTTCATGAGAATTTTCTCTTTGGGAAGAGGGACAAAGGGAATGGGAATGATATGGAATAGGGGTAAAGGAAAAAAGGGATAAGGTCATAGGGGAATAGGTATAGGGGAATTTAGAGCAGTAGGGATAGGTGTTAGGATGAACAGTGAGGATTTAGGGATTAAGCATCATGAGAGAGATTTTAGGGTTTCATATTAAACATGGAAAATGATGCTTAAAAATTGGATTTGAAAACCAAAACTAAATTGAGGGATGCCCACTTACTTGTAATGATGCACAACGCCACTGCTAAGAAGCGCATCACCACCCTCCAGAAGTGCAACGTCACGCTCCAGAAGCGCAATGCCACTTCAAGACAACGTTTGATTGCCTTCCTAGTGTCCAAATTAGGCATGGGATAGCTCTTTGGAAATATTGTTGAGTCTACTTTCCATAACATATTGAATTTTGTAATTTGGAGTTCATTTTCCCTGTCAACAACTCAATCTCCCACGACTGGGAAAATTGTGCAAAATGAGGCTGCCAATATGAAGAGTGATGTTGCAGTCATCATTTGAAGGTTTTCTTCAGCTCCAAATTGAGCTGAGGATAGATCATTGGAAAGCTCCCTGTGTCTAGTTATCATTTGACTCATCAAGCAAGTCATTTGGTCACTCCAGCTAGGATAAATATTGATTTTCCCAAAGTCACTCTAGAAGTGCAGCAACTCTCTGAGGAAAATGATGTTTTTGACATTTCTCCCAAACCATGAGACCTGTATAAAAAATGAAGGAGGTTTTTATTCTTGAGTCTATTATGGACAAAAACCTCTCTCACTTTTTTAAAACACATCTTTTCTTTCTTAGAAAGATCATTTGAATAAAACCTATCCCAATGTTTGGAACATGGTATTTGTAGAAATGAATGGAAATGAAGGGGATGAGGGGCTTCTAATTTCTTCAGAAAATTTTGGGAAGTAGGGAGGGATGTTAGAAAGTAGGGGAAAGTGAAATTTTAAATATTTATTGAGGGGAAGGGGTCCAAAAGGGAAACACACAGGCCTAACCTAGAAAAGTGTAAAATTGTAGAAATATGCTAGGGTTTGTGGGACAATGATGAATTTGAGGGATATCAGTGATGGGAAGTGTTTAAGAAGGTATATTAAGGATAGGGGAATGTATATCAGCATCAGGATACAAGTTTTGTTGATGATTTGACCATCCAAGAAAAATTACCTTCAAAACCCTAGGAGAAGGAAATGAGGCTTACCTAAGCACACCTAAAGCACAAACAAGGTGTAAAATGACCCATGGGAAATTAAAATAATGATGGAAACTCTTTGAAAGATGGTATACTCAGCTGAACGGTGACATTGACCGATACATGGAAAACTTTGGAAGGAGTGAAAACAATCCTAGACCTAATACCTAGTGACCAAATTTTACTTGAAGACTCACTGAAATGACAAAATTTTGACTTTGACACCCCAAGACCACTTTATTAGAGCATATTTCGATCACAGGTGGAAGGCTGCAAAGATTGACGCTAACAAAGTTGACTGAGCCACTATAAGCTATTTTTGGGCAAAAACTATGTGCATCGGTTGATAGAAAATGGTACAAGAACAAAAGCTAATAGTTTGTCTTTTAGCGATTTTGGTAGAAAACAGGGAGCACTGACATGTATGATGCCAATGATTTTTAGAAAGGTGAAAATATTGACATTTCCATCATTGGCGATTTTGAATTCAGTCAAAAACAAAAAATGTTGATAGTCAGCTTGACAACAAAACCTACAAACAGAAAACAAGTAAAGTTGACACCAACAATATCAACATTTTTTATAGGAGTTTCGAAAGAAAGAAGGATGAACAGAAAAGCGGGTTGGGAGGAGTTTTGGGCCTGATTTATAGAGGGACCTATTTTTCCAGCTAGGATGTTGAGCTATCAGTTAGGGACCTACGTTTTTTTTTCAAGGAAGACAATTTGGGAGATATTTTACTTCACCTACATATCAACATATTTTCCTGTAGCTATTTTAGGAAATACATAATGTATTTGAGTTTTATATTTTACATGCATGAACTTGAAGATATTTTAGATATCTCATATTATTGTAATTAGTATGGAGTCTATTATTTTTCAAACAATTATATAATTTGTATAAAACAGTTTATGAATAATGAAGAGGGGTTGGATTTTATTGAAAAACCTTTGCATTCTCATATATTTGAGGAGTCTTGAATATATTACAGTTTTTAATGAACATTTTATAGGAAACTTATGTGTTGTAGTCCCATGTCAGTTTCCTCTTTGTTATAAAAAATTTCTTTCATGTTTGAAAATATTAGTATCTGAGATTGGGATTCATTGATGCTATTTTCTCATATTTATCAACCATTAGTATTTGTTACCTCAATATGCTATAAACTCTATCTCTTTTCAGTTGTCTTCCAATTTCTCAAACAGTCGAAGGATTTTCTGCTATCATGTTTTTTATAGCTTGCTCATTAGATCTGTAACTTTACTTGTTTAGAATTGGACCTCATACCCAATGGCATGTTTTGCAAACATCCCAACCAATTTTATCCTATGATCTAAATCTAGCCACTGAACTCAATTGAAAAATCTACTACTACAATGACCATAGAGTAGTTGAGTTTTGTGGAGAGATCCCTCTCCAACTTGAAGGGCCAAATTTCAACCTAATATAGGTTTGAGGTTATCTTAGGGTTTTATCTGTAGCCAAGGTTTTCTCTAAGTGATAAAAAAACGCACCCTATGAAATAAAAAAATTAGTGATTGAAGTATAGTGGTGAGGATGAAAAACGGGTGTGAGGGGGTCACCGAATGGAGGAATGGTGGTGAGGAAAAACAAAGAGTGGATTCGCCAGGTGGAGAGCACAAATGGATGGAAATATCCAACCTCTTTCCACCACAGAGGTCAGAATATATTGTTATTTCACCTAGGGGCCAAAGTTGAAATGTCCTAGGCAATGATGCCAAGGGATGTTAGATTTCCAGAGTCACACCACATTGTGTTGTGATGCAGATCCAGGGAACATATAAAGGGGTTCTATGTTTTGTTTAACCGATGAGGGATTCAAAAATTGGTTCTGACTATGATCCTTTTACTTCTTACTGTATGTACTTAATGTCCTCATGATATTAATGTATTTTTTCTTGGCCAAACAATGGTTGATACGATATGGTTTTTGAGAAAATAAGAACACCATACGTTTATAATTCTCAGAAATCATATATGACCATGAAATTCAGACTTAAGAGTTAACAAGGTAGCACACATTATACCATTAAGTCACATATACTTCATTTTCCTCTTTTAGTGTCATAAGAAAATAAATACAGTCGAATTCAAACAAAAACATACCATTAAATCCATATACACATTTGCATTACATTATTTTTTTAAATGATGAATTAGTCAAATGAAAAGAAAAATTAAACAAACAAAATTATGCCACACATGATTTTGAATATCATTCACATAGGTTATTCTTTAACTTTCATTAGGAGTGTGTGATGAGTATGGTAAATCTTGGAGAGGTGGATGAAGAGTTGTTTTCAAAAATTGGTTGGGAATTACGATTGTCATTAGACCAAAATCCACAGGTGTTAGTCAACTATCACATCGTCGGAGATAAGGATCCATGAGAGGTGGTTAGTCCATGTCACGAAACACACGAGGAGCATTGTCTTATCCAATGTCCAACAATCTACCCCCAATGCGAGTTGGGTGTTTATCGAACTCATGACCTACTCTCTAATACCACTTAATGGGAATCATAATTGTTATTAGAACAAAACCCACAGGTGTTAGTAAATGATTGAATCTCCATAGATAAGGATCCACGAGAGGCGGTTAGCCCATGTCACGAATCACACAGGGAGCATTTGTCTATCCAATGTACAAAACAATTCGTCGTAAATTTTCTGAGTGGTTTGGGATCATGGTTGAGGGAAAAGCACCATTACGTTAGATCCTTTACTGAGTTACATTTCCGATGATCTTGGGTAGGAGAATTCATAACCCTTGGGTTTGACATGAAAATATTCAAAATAAAAGGTGGATGAAAATGGAGAATCATGTTTTACCCAACTTAGAAGAGGAATCAAGAATTCAACCATGAGAAAACATACAATTTTTAAATTTACTTGTTTCTTTTAAACCCTTACAAAAAAAATCAAGAAAACCAAGATACTCTTTTAGAAGCTAACTTGATATATATTGCAAAATTGAAACAAAACTTCATACTGATGCCTGAATTCACTTCAGTTAAAATAGTAAAAAAATTCTACACAATTTCCAATCAGGTTCACAACTCCAAATTCTATGAAAGTTGCATAAAATTTCTTCATATTAGTAGAAAAATTAAAAATAAAAGGTGGCATGAACACATACATGATAAGAAGAGGAATACATCCCAAGAGTTTCTTCATAATTATTCCCCAAAATTGCTTCAAGACTTCCCAACAATTCACCAAAATTTTCGGCAGAGTTTCCCCAACAACCAAGATTTACCCACCTTTTACATTTCAAAATGAGGCCTATGCATAGGCACTCCAAGAGCTTGGCCCTACCCTTAAGCTAATATTAGTTTTTGAAAAACCACTCAAGTTTGTTAAAAAAATCTTAGTTGTGCTACAACTCACTTATTCTAGAAGTTTCCTTTGGAGATTAGTTGGCTATAGAGTGGACCCCTCTAGATTTTCTTTGATTCTGACTCTCTCTCTCTTTGTTAGGTGAAGTGTTACTTCCTTCCCTTGGTGCTGATTTGGTTAAGTAGATATACTGGCTCAGATGGCACAAGAGACTGAAAGAGCTATATTTCTGGCCTCCTCACATAGAATCAACCTTTGGTATTTTTGTGACCTCCATGTATATGACCAACGGATATATCTCACACATTCCATCCCATTATTCCTTGGTTGGAACATCCACCAACCAAATCTTGGTTATGTTCATTTCAAAATCTACGATGGGTTCATAGTTGACTTCACCATTACCTTTGGAAAGAGGCTTCAACATGAGCAGTAGTTCAAATTTTTCTCTGTAAAAATCTAAAAGGATTTCCTCTTGAGAAACATGCTCCCCATATTCAATATTACTTTGTCTTTCCTTAGAAATATGCAAAATATCTAGGATAAATTCCTTGGGAAAGAGGTCTCCTTATTCATTGAAGAATGATGGAAGACTCTTTTCGTGTAGCCCTTTGTGCTCCTTCTTGAAAATTTTCACCTCCTCCACCATGACGTTGCATTTTCTCTCCTGCTATGCTATCATCCTATGACTGCTTTTCAGATGAGCGACTTTGATGGCTAAGTGGGCATGGTTGAGACTCGCCTTCCTAACCTCCTATTTCGTAATTTGATTCAAGAAATTAGCTATCACTCTAACCTTGCATGAGGTTGCTCTTGTATGTTCTTTGAGAATCTTTGTTTCTTTGTGAGTTGTCTTGACCATATTGACTTTGTCTTGCATCAATTTTAATTGCTCCCATTTCTCAATGATTATTTTAATAACTTCCACCAAGTCCAACTCTTTAAAGTTTTTGACTGATACTTTGCCAGTGTTATCTCTCACCTGCAAGTATGAATGAACTTCCAATATTCAAATGCATTCTTTCACCCA
This sequence comes from Pinus taeda, assembly GCA_000404065.3. Taxonomy (NCBI): domain Eukaryota; kingdom Viridiplantae; phylum Streptophyta; class Pinopsida; order Pinales; family Pinaceae; genus Pinus; species Pinus taeda. The sequence continues at coordinate 100,587 of APFE030327547.1, read as the reverse complement.
ACGGAGTTGGAAGGCCATGGCATGAATCAACCTCGGGACTTGAAGGCCACAAGAAAAGTACCTCATGTCTCGGTGACATAGGAATAGGCGTTACCGTGGGACCTAGTAGTTATTTAATTATTTAGGATGTTTTTGGCTTGATTTTGTCCACAGAATGTAATGCTTTAGGCACATTAAATTTTCATGCAGTGGGAATCTTGGAAAGATTCAAGTGTTGTTTCCTTCACTGGTAGAAGATATTCAAGGAAGTATATCCAATTTGAAACAACAATGTAGAGAACCTTGAAGGGGAAGGATTTTTGGATTACTTGATCCTCAATATGAATTTGTAGAGCTTACGCTCAGATTCTATTGGCTTAAAATGTTACTAAAACTCATGGTTCATATGGTTGGCTTACAAATGAGTCATCCTTCATTCTCATCATGCCTTTGTAGTCATCACATTATGCTTTATAACCACCTCGACTAACTCAAAATATGACTTTATATTACACTGGGAGGATGTTGGCTACAAGCGACATAAGGTACAAGGGCCAATTACCATGCCCTAGTGGAGACACATGTCACGTTCTCATGGAGTGGCCTTATTTACCATGGAAGGATCTAAGGTGGAGTGAGATAGGTAGGGGGTAGTCACATGTACTTCTATGCCTCATGTATTTCACCTATCTTTCACGTGATTCTCTTGTGCGAGGTCTCTTACAACCATTCATTGAGACAACATCTCCATCATCTGATCTCCCTTGATGTCATCTTTGCCAACGCACTTGCAAGGTAGCTATGGTGATATGGGCCATGAGGTTAAGGCATGTGGAGAGGCGCAAATGGGTGGAGAGCGATGACATGGAGGGTTATCGTGGATGCTGAGGTGAAAAAGTGCAAGGTATGTGATGTGACATGGGCATGGATAGGTTGTGGTGGTGTGAAGCACAATGAAATGGCGAGGGGGCAAGCACATGAGGTAACATCGATAGAATTTTTCATAGGGTGGAGAGTGGAAAATTGTAGCCTCGAGGTTATGCGATAGGCCTGTACTGTCAACACATGGCCAACTCTACACGACCTTTGAGAACTATAGGTCATGCACATTAGGGATGTGGATAGCTCCTGACCATTGAATGTGTCGTCGATGCTGCCATCCAATCTAGGAGCGTGAAACTTCCTTCAACCATGTGAGCGCTACTTTCCCTACCATTTTCACCCGGGGTGGACTGTTGTTCTTGCTGGAAGATTGCACCACTTGCTCTTAGGTCTTCATGTTAACATTTGATGCTTTGGTTTGTGATGTTATATATCCCGTAAAGGAAAAGTGTCATCCTCTGCATCTTGTCATGGAAATCACGAGCTCTTAGATGTGAGGTAGCACCATGCTGCAGCTAACTTTAATCGCATCACCAATAGATAGGAAGGTTTTGGTAGGGTGACTTGAGGTGTACGTTCTTCCTTCTCTTCCTCAAGATTCTCTATTGGGAGAGGTGTATGAACATATGGAAGGACCTTCCCAGACCTAAGGTTTATTTATGGGATTTCTATAGATTAATTTTGGCAAGCATTTTCTCCACTGTAGACTGGTTGAGCATATTTATTGTTGTTGGGATTTGAATTTGGTTGGGTAGGAATTTGTAGCTACTTTGGAGGAAAGTTTTGGGGTTATTTGGAATTTTGAGGAGGAAACATTAGGAAAGGTGGCTAGGCTAGTGTGGCCTCCATGCTGGTGATGGATTACACTACTGAAGAGTGTCAGTAGGGTATGGTTGAATGGGAGAAGTAACATTTTTAGGATATGTCCAAGGTGTGGGAATAGGCCAAGGTGAAAGGTTATGAGGACTCCAAGGATGATAATGAGAATTGTAATTAGCATTAAAATGAGAGGGTAATTTCATACCTTGTTAGTACTTCCTAGGGGCTTGTGGCCTCTTCTGGTTGAAAAAGCATATTTTTTCCATGCTCCCCTTTACTTCCCAGTATATGTAGCACCCTCCTCCCACATCTACCCAAGTGACTAGCCAGCCCAGGTAAACATGATATGAGATGCTACTATGATTGGATTTGACCTCCTATGTCACCTTAAGGAAGTTGAATCAATGGAAACATCACACACAATCATCCAACGTCAGCTTCAGAATCCTCAGGAGACAAGTCAGCTACTCAGACAGCCTTCCCCTGGGACCCACTAATGTTTTGGACATCTTAGGCCTTAGTCTCTCTCATGCTATAAGCAAGGGAGCGACCAGAAACCCAAAGTCAGTCTCACAGGCTTGCTTGCCAACGAACATAGACCAAAATTTCTAGTCATTGGTGTCCAAGTATGAATCATGCAATTCATCCAATCAACATTTAATTGTCAACTTGGGGTTCTACCAGTTGTTTCAAGGCTATTGTTCACTCTATGTGCAGGCTACAGTTTCCCTACCCAACATTGAACATTAACTATAATTTCATCAATGTATAACAACAAGAAAAACTGTAACAACAAATAAGAGTAACATCAGGTAATAACTGTAACAACAATATGAGCAACAACAATAAGGACTCACAACAACACACTGATAAACATTCACAACAATAATAAACTCATGGAAATAAACCTAACAAACATTTATTCCAGTAGCACCTGGTCAAGAGAGTGGGCCCAAATCCCTGATCAGGGTTGTGGTGAGATCCATGAATCATGATATGCTCAGAAGATCAACTTGTCATTAATAAAAGAAATATTACAAGTATGTTGTTACAGGATCAAAGAGTATTTCTCGTGTAACCTTGAAGACTCTTAACAATGATAGCTTTCATAACCAACAAATCTTCTTTATACAATTTGTCAATAATACAACTCCTAAAATTACGACATTGTTTGCCCTTAATTACATGGTGGTTTTTAGAATTGAACATAATGTTAAAATATAATAGTGTGTCAATCGAAAGATTAATCCACTTTTGCAACCAATATTCAAGGATAGCGTTGCTAGCTTTTTAGTGAATCACAGTCCTAGTCATTCTCCCTTTAAATCTACATAATTAATTGAATTAGAAAACCACTTAGGTCATAATCCCCTACCACTATGATTCATTCACCAATAATACATAATGAAATGATGAGAGGTATACCTATGCATTTTAAGATATCGACTAACCATTATTGGTGTGAAATGGATAAAAAGAACAACGGTAAAAGGATGGGTAAAAGTATGCAAATATAGCCACCAAAATCTCCCCCCAATTGGTCTTACTCCATGTCCTCATGTAGTTCGTCACCTATGAAAGTCTGGGTTAGAGCTGCAATGATCAACGTGAATTTTTGAAAGATCATATTTTGCAGAAACCTATGTTCCTGAAGGCTTATACCCATCTGTTTGGATGACTTCTTTACACCAGTCCTCACCTACCTCGTAAGTTGGATTGTACTGATCAGCTATCATCCAGATGATGGGAAATTGGAACCTCAAACCCATCCATCATACCTCATAAAGTCGCATGAATGCAATATACCGAGGTACCCTGTTTAGAGCCTGAGCAAAATTGGGGGCCCCAAAAGGCTCACGTATGTTGATAGTTGATGATAAGAGCATCCACCATTTCTGTCAGCTATCAGGGCCTCCTCCTGACAAGTGAAGATCTGTATTGTGCATATATCAATGCACCATTATTGAGTTTCCAACATCTGATCCTTCTGTCCCTCCATCCCCAAGAGGGTTTTGTGTCTGTTGTAAACATTCACAGACTGACAATTCTCTGTCTGAATGACAAGTGGCTTATTTTCCTGATTTTCTTCAAATGTATCAAAAGTCTTTTTCCATTTAACCTGGTTGACTGTTAGGAGGTAAAGGCTCTCAGTTGAATGTCTCCTACATATGGCATTGGGTTAAATGATTGATCATTTTCCAGGAAGTAGTCATGCATGTACAACTCGCACATCAAATGTTGATCCAAAATATTGTGGAATCTCATGATGCACAAAAACTGTGTTGAATCTTCCATATCATCACTGAGCTCCCAGTGGACACTTTCTAAACAAAAGAATATATATCTTTCAAGGCGGGACAAGGCATAGATATGAGCAGGGGGCAGAAAGACATTGCTTGATGTGCCAAGGTAAACATCTCTTCCTTATCGGCCCTTAATAGCTTCACTTGTTCTTCCATTCCCTCAATTCGCTTTTGTTATTTCTCTTGCTTTCGATTTTCCTTTTCTATATGTTTTATGTAGTTGGATACTTTTTTCATAGATTTCTTGAGAGTTTTCCTTATTTCTTCCCCATGTGCCTCTAAAGGAATGGTCCCTCATTGAAAGCGAGCTGTTGTAAGTCGCCACTTCTGAATTTCTGCAGACATGACAAACTCCTGCCCTTCGACCATATGAAAAAATGACTCTATCTGTGTAGTTTCTGAAGTCATTGGCATGTCTTCAGTCTATATTGCCATTGAAATAGTTTTAGGTTGGGGCTTCGTAGTTTTTTTCTTATGCTTTGTGACTTTTATTCATAAGTGCTGCAACCGTTTCCTCAATTTCATGATTTCTATTTTCAGCTGCATATTCTCTTTGCATTGTGCCTGATATATCTCCTTCTCACACATTGCTCGATAAAGTCTTGTTTCATAGCTACTTCTTCCATAGGTCTCACAGCTAGTCCAGTTCCTGGCATGTTGAGGTTGACAAAATCGTCAACTAGTTCTTGTTTTACTTTGATTTCTTCTGTTTGTTCCTCAACTCAGGTAATAGTCCTGCCATCTCCTTCTTTAGGTCTTAGGACCTCTACATATTCCCTTTGCACTTATGGATTCACTGCAAGGTCTTGTGGGGTAGTGGCTTTGACACCCTCCTCTTGTAGTTTCTGTGCTGCCTGACCATCCTCTTCCATCTGTAAAGGAATAGTTCCTAGCCCTTACGGGTTAGCTTTGTCAGTAACATCCTCTTATATTTGCTCAAGAATGGTTTCTAACCTTTGCAAGTTAGTCTGATTAGGAGTGTCCTCTCCCATCTAGTCAAAAATGGTTTATAACCACTTCGGGTTAGTCTGATTAGCATCATCCTCTCCCATTTGCTTAGGAATAGTTTATGTAGAAGTAATACCGGCCATAGCTTCTTCATTTTTTCCTTCAGTTGGCACTGGTTCTTGTGTGACAGTTCCGACATCCAAACCTTTAATTTTCTCAATTATTTCACCAATGAACACTAGTTTTTGAATAACCATGTCAATAATGGTTCCCTTAGCTTTCCCAACAAATTTTAGGATCGGTGGAGAAGCTTCTTATTTCTCCGTGTGTCTAGAGGAATGGGTTTTCCTTGCCCCTCTTGGAAAAGATTCAAGAAAAGGAGAACGAGTAATAATTTCATCAATTTTAATTCTCTCAATGCCTACTGATGCAGGCCCTCTTTCCTCTTCTTCTATGTACACCAACTGTTCTATGCTCCCTTTTTCTCTTCTTGCTTGTGCTTCTTCCAAGTTGTCCTTCTACCCAACAACCAACACTATGTCTTGTGGAGTGGTGTCGACTGCAGCCCTTGTTTCCCCCAAAAGTTCGACATTCATTGGAATAGAAGGTGTTGGTTCTTGTGTGACAACACCACTTACATTTTCAACCACAGGTTCTTCAACTATTTGAACAGGTGGTGTTGATTCTTGTGTGTCAGCACAGCCTACATTTTTTACCAAAAGTTCTTCAATTTCTTGGATAGGTGGTGCTGGTTCTTGTGTAACAACACCACCTACATTCTCAACCAAGAGTTCTTCAATTGTTTGGACATGTGATGTTGGTTCTTATGTGTCAGTACCACCTGTAACTGCATCCAAGGGTGGTGATTCTCCTCCTAGATTGGTAGTCGATGATGGTTCTTGTGGATCAGTGTCGACTGCACTCTCTTATATATCCATTGCATCTATCTCTATTGGGAAAACATGCAATGCTAAAACAATGTCGTACATGGCCTCTTCTTCTACTGCTACATCTTCTTCCTCTTCCCCTGCAGGTAGCATACCTGCAAGTTCTTCTTTCGCCATATTGGTGAATTGTGGCCAAGGCACAGAGGTTTGAGATAGAGCATGCACCACCAATAATCTAACCAACCCATGATTTGTGAGAATCGCTAATGGTTGTTGAGACCGTCAGGAAATTTGCGCCATTAAGTGAAGGCTTCTCCAAAAGAAGTATGGCATGTTGAAGGCATCCAAGGAGTTTGAAATGATATTTAAAAAATGTAGAGAAATAACCTTCACAGTTAACATAACTCATAAAAAAATATGCCACCTCACCCCATAGATATGGCAAATATTTATGATCATACACTCTTCCTTTCTGGACTGCTATCTCCCTAGCCTGCAAAAACAATTCTGAAAACTCTGGCAGAGGAGACTTCCAGGAGAACCATTTCTGACCTCCTCGTTGTAATCCACTAGCAATTGAAATAGCTTCCTCTGTGACACAAATATCCATCCCATGGACTCTAGAATGATTTCCTTCCAAGTTTAACGCAAATTCCATTGTGATGTCTTCATCAAATCCTTATATCCTCTCAAAATACACATGCCACCCTCCATCCCAGAAGAATTGCCAAACATCTGCATTGCATCGAACCTGCTCTATATTCTATGGTTCGTGTCTCATAGCCCATCCACCCATTTTGCAATGGCTCTGTAAAAACACTTTGGAGTAATAGAAGACCGTCGAGAAGAAGTGTCGACAGGTAGATTTGTAGTGAGAGCTATGATAGCCATCGGGTGCAATGAGAGTGAAAACCAGAAGGATAATGATGAAATATGGAAAAATCATGGCGGATAAGGGATGATAACTGATGGTAATAATGATAATTACTTCGTAGCATTGGAAAGGATCGTTCATTAGTAAAACATTACTAACTTCAAGTCTCGATGCATATGGGTATCGTACGAAGTATGGTGGAAAATTGTGAAGTGAATGCACTTAGGACAAGGTTTAATAAAAATAATAATAAGTCATTGTTATAGTACCTCCCCCAACTAAGGGATGATCATCTGTGGTCATATCAAGTCATGTCACATGAGTTATTAATAAAATTCACAAAGTCGATTAGGGACGTACCTCGAGACTTACCTTGACAGAGTAACAGTAGCGAGGGAGTAACATCATCGAGGGAGTAACAACACCTGAGGAGTAATCGCTTGAACACTTAGTCGAAATTGCGACAAAGTAACAACACCGATGGAGTAACAACACCAGAGGAGTAACAATGCCAGTGAGGTACCTACGAGAAAAGGATTGATAAAGTAGTAACAACATTACATATATATATTTATTTGCTTATTTA